>WSZQ02069294.1:0-20659 GCA_019419845.2 Weissflogia rhopalogaster
ATATATATATAGATATATATATATAGAGGCCAAGACAAAGCAATGAAAAGTACAAGAGGAAGGATGACAAAAAGTAGAAACAACTTAAAAATTCCTTCTTGGAATATGGAGCATCTTTAACCAAAAGTGGGTAACTTGAAATTAGTAAATGGGTCAGTCGGTGAACCGCGGGTCATTAGTTGCCGACCGTTGCTGCAGCTAATTTCAATCCAAGTCCAAAAAAATTGCCAACTCCTCGTGAATATTAACAATAAATTCATGTTAGTTCAATCACACTAAAATAAATGAAAATGTTAAATGCGGACAATATCTTAAAGAATATCTGTGAAAATATGCCTTGAAAAATAGTGCGAGCACTTAATAGCTTAAGGAACACATGCTTCAAAGAAATTAAAATCACTAAAAACAAGTTGTAAAATGAAAAAATATCATGCAAAAATGATTATATTTCTTCTGCTTGAAAATACGTCACTAAAATTACGTAAGTGCTCGAAACGTGGGACGAAAAAAACTCACCACTGCAACCTGTAAATTATGCGCATGACATTTCAATCACCTTATTGTGCGTTAATCGCTTGATTAGCGCCAATTAGCGCAATTATGGCTTGTCTTAGCTTCGGCTGATGCGCTCGCGATACGTAAGACAGCGAAGAGAACGTCTCACTTCGCCGATGGAATTAAGAAGTAGTTCGAACCGATAAAACACGTTGGGTAATCGCGAATAGATTGTGCTCAGTCAGTCGACGGGTCAAACGGTGTCCTGCTTACACCACTACTCGACCCAAAGTTTACTTGCTGTGCCGACTTAATTGCTGTGAAATTTCAAAATTTTAACCGATCAATTAGCAGCGGCTGCAAGACAAAGCAGAGTTGCAGCCGTTCCCTACTCTAATTTGCTGTGTGCATGTGTGTCTATCATGGGTGATTGTAAGTGTTGCAAGTATCATTTTTGCAATTTGCAAATGTGCATTTCTCAACGTTTCGATGTAAAGATTGCCCAATACTGGTTGCCATAATCTGTGTTGGAACTCTATAGATTCATGAGGCAAGAATAAAATTTAATGAATTAAGAAAGATACACGATATGCTTTTTAATGTTCCGACATTTGGTCGCCTTTTGAGAACGCATGCAATTGAATGCATTAAGAAATTATTGCTTGTATAAATTTATTTAATATTTTTACTTCTTTATGGAGGATATTTAAGTGTTTAAAAGATAATTCAAAAATTGTGAATGATTGTACAAACACGTATCTGTTTAGTTAGATTTAGTTAGAACTATTTCGAGATCTAAACATGCCAAGAAAGGATACCCCGTATTTTAAGATTTTCTCTATTCTCTCGATTTTCAGTTTTGCTGGCCTTAAGAACCCTGAAGGTAGGAACAGGAGTAAGACAAGGTGATTCCCTTAGCCCGACACTATTTATCCTTATCATGGAACAAATAATCAGCAGTGTCCGTAAGTGCAGATGATACAAAATGGGAGAGAAAGAATTGAAGGTCGTATGCTATGCGGATGATGCCGTATTAATATCAGACACCGAAGATAACCTTCAACGAATGATCCACCAGTTTAATACTGCCAGCAAAACGGTCAATATGGAGATAGCTACAGATAAGAGTAAGTGGATGGTCATAGCACCACTCGCGATAAGGTGCCAATTTGTCACTAAATGGACAACAAGTGAAAAGATCTCAAGCTAAGCAGGAGTGGATAAGAAAGTAGCAGCACAAGTCGAAAAGGGACTGAGAGTAGCAGGATGCCTAAGAAATACTATATGGAACAATAAGCACGTAAGTAAAGAAGCTAAAGTGAAGATATATAAGGCAGTAGTTAGACCTATCCTGACGTACTCAGCCGAAACACGTGCAGACACGACAACTACCCAGAGACTACTCAGAACAGCAGAAATTAAAATACTGAGAAACATAGAGGGCAAAACTCTTCAAGACCGGATAAAAAATGAAAACATCCGAAGAGCTTACAACATAGAAGATATTGGACATGGTGCAAAAACCGGAAACTCGTTTGGAACGACTACATTGGAATGGACGAAACAAGAATAGTCCGAATCCGAGATAAATCGCCACATGCAAAAAGATTCCTAGGAAGACCTGGTAGGAGGTGGAGTAACCACTTAAACCCTGACTGAAGTAGGAACAGGCAAAATGCCTAAACCAGAAGCAGAAGAAGAAGAACTCTGATCTATTTATATTCCATTTTTTTTTTCTAAAATTAATTAAATTTACAAATATTTGATGATAACATAGTTAATATCATTAACACATTTTTTTTCTTTGATTAAGACCAAATAGTGCAAGGTAATTTTAGGAATACTACGAAATTTGGTAATTTTTCCTCCATAAGTTTTATTTCAAAGTTGAAGCATGCATTAACTGAAATATAACCAACAGCATGTAAAAATACTAACTTCTACAAATATCATCACAAACAGGAGCTATGTACTTCAAGTAAGTATCATTAAGTTGCATTAATTTTAAAGTCCAGTAAGCAGAATATTATAATAGACGCTAAAACCGCGTGCGCTCTCGTGCATTGTTACATAATGATTATAGTTCACGGCCGTGCGCGGGCACGACTCGTTTTTCTTCATTTATTTCTTTCTTTCTTGCTGGTAACACGCACGCGTGTCTTTTCTTGGCCGTGCCATGCTTCAGCGCCGCTGACTTACATTTACCAAACGGTCAGCGGCCATCTTGTACAAACGCAAGCAATGCACGACCAACATACACTTATAATTAGTTATAAAATTGTAGCTAGTCACGACTATTAACGTAATATTTCAGTTTTTAATAACAACTCAATGGATTATATAATTCGAGGCAATAAGTCAATATTCCCAGGCATTATCGTTAATATGTACGTGCAATTAAGTAATAATGACTCTATGATTCGATAATTATTCAAAGAATTAATTAATTATTGATTTACTGATATCATTGCAAATTATAAATTCTTGATTTTGAACGAAATCAAACAAAGTATAAAGTTAAAAATAAATAAAACAAAAATGTATTAGTAAAAAAACAGAAAAAATGTTAAAATCATTTAATATAATTACTGTTTTTCAAAGGAAAAAAGCCGAGTTTTGAGTAGATATTTAACCATTTAACTACATATTATATAATCGTTTAATAAAACCTATTGATTACGTACAAACGTGTATGATGTCATTAATTTGCATCTTAATCACCGTCGAATACAACCTACGAGTGGTGAATCGTTACCAAAACATTTTCCTACAACCTTGAAGTTGATTTTATGTAGAAAAAGTTAATCTCATGCTTTAATTTAAATATTTTTTTCGTATTTTAAGACGCTCATAATAGCATCATATAAATATACAAATATAGATGGTTTATAAAAAGTTTTCTTTATACATTATTTGATCTTCAAGCTGAAAAAAAAACTGAGGAATACTTTATTCAGATTCTGAAGTAGTTGAAGTAGTTTTAATAGTTTGCTACCAAATTTAGTATCAAAGTCAACTATATTTAAAGCACACACTTACAAGATGTGTAAGATGATCACTTGTTTTAGGGGAAGCAATCATAATGTCTCAGACGACCCTAATCTTCCCCAAGTCACACTTGTTTTTGTCATAATCTGGTCACCTTAAGCATGTACCGCTTTGATCAGAGCATGGTTCTTCGACACAAAATTCTGCGTGTACCCCTATGATGTACCCTTATGTGCATGATTCTCCGATTCAAAATTGCACTAATTGTTGTTCTTGCAGAATGCCGTATACATGTGTGTTATCTCGTCTTCTGTATTCTCCGTTTTCCTGTATTGAACCTAGAATTATTCTGAGGATTTTCCTTTCGAATCTTTCTTTCTGTCCTGTGCTTGTTTCGTGACGCAAACGTTGATTTTGGTGTCATCCAACCGTTGGTATTGGATTTCATGATGCCCAATAAGGACAAGTATGTGATCCGTTAACAAATCTGCCGTTGATTTTTGCATCCTTTAGGCCTTTGTAATCAATGCTTAATCTTAGACATTTAAACGTAAAAATGTGAGGAGCCCCAAACATAATGTACCCCTGAACCATGTACCTCTGAGAAGCTGAAGCCCAGACTACTTGACACACAAATGACAACTTAGCACGTTATTTTGACAAACATTCCAAGATTTGTTTTGCTATTTAGTGGTCCTTGGCAACTAGGCCCTGTGGACCAAGAGTGAAAAAACAAGCAAATGGATACAAATACAAATCATCACAGTTTTCCATATAAGCTCATTCAATTATTATGTCAATTATGATTCACATTTATCCAAAGGTAATTAGAAAAATGAACATCTTAAATGAATTATCTTAATCACCGTGGAAACCAACCTACGAGCGATGAATCATTAACAAAACATTTTCCTACAACCTTGAAGTTGATATCCAGAAAAAAAATAATCTCATGAGTTTAATTTAAATATTTTATTCGTATTTTAAGGCGCTCATAACATCGTATAAATATACAAATATAGACAGTTTATAAAAAGTTTTTTTATACATTATTTGATCTTCAAAACAAGGGCTAGATTAATTATTGCGAAGCTTAGAAAAAACTGAAATACTTTATTTAGATTGTGAAGTATTGTTTTTAGTAGTTTGGTACCAAACTTTAGTGCCAAAAATCAAGCAAATAAATGTAAATTACAAACATGCACCATGTGCCTCAGAAAGATTCATAAGGAATAGGTTTTAATCTAGCCCTTTACAAAATATTTACATTTTTAAAGGTTTCATGTACTCATATGGCACACAAGTATAGTACATTTCGTTTGCCATATTTCAAAAGTTCGAAAATCACAAACATCACGCCATATAACACAATCCGTTTCATTTTCAATAAACATCGATTTAAAATGCAAAAAAAATAAACAAACATCTAACAAAAAATTAAGATACATTTTGTGCTTTCGCCGTCCTGGTACGCTCTTACGCTCGGCCATATTTCTTCATTTGCTCCTTAACTTATCACAGATAGATGCGTCGGGCAAGAATATTGTACGCAGTTGTGCCCTTTTCAATGTTCTTCTCTTCAAATAAATTTGTCACACACTTCTTAACTATTTATGTACAAAACGCGGAAAGCCACTGTTCGAATGGCACTTAATTAAGATACACACGCCTTCGCCGGCAAAAATACGGGATGAGATTTCAGTCTGTAAATTCGCGTCACACGGTCGTTTCGCCACCTTTTCGCTGTAAGGGTTGCAACTCTCGCGTGAGACGATCGAAATCGTTGTAATACTCATGATCAGACTCTTCTTCAGATACCCTCGTTGGATTGGCACCTTCCGGATTCGATTCGACGAAATTTGGTCGGGTTGGAATGCCCAATGTATGACAGGGTGCCGAGTCTAACGGGGAGTCGTTACTGAAGAGGTATTCAGGATTGTCGATGTTTGTCGTTCTGAAGTACACGCCGTTGGTACTGGATGGTTCAGACTTGGAGGATTCTGACTTTAGTTCCACGTACGTTGAAGGCAATTGCGTCTGTTGTGGTGAGGGTACGAGGTAGTCATCTTCGTCGACAGGTAGGTCCACCTTCACGTTGCCGACTTGTGCTTGTGCCCGAGAAGACGGATCGTACTCATAACCGCTATCCAAACCTTCGCCAGTGTATAGAATACTGGATCCATCCGAACTATCTTTCTTTGCTGTGGATGCAATGCTCATGGCTTGAGCAAATCGCAAACGTTCCTGATTCCAGTTGTGCTGATTTTGTGGAGCACAACTGCCGTCTGATGTTTGGGAACCATTCGGCCATTTCACAGGCGTAGGCGGGGGTGAAAATGATAATGCTTGGAACGGCGCCCGTGATTTGGGTTGATTCTCATGGTAGTCTAGAGTTCCATCGTTTGATAGTGAGGTTATCGTCCGTGAAATACTGTCTGGTTGGTCCTTTAATATTTAAAATATAATTAGTAACTGTTTGTAGTGTACAAAGTATAATGAAAACTTACCTGATGAGCTACAGCACCACGGACCATGTACGTGTCGATTGGAATGGCCAGATAACGACAAGGATCACGAGACATTTTGGAAAAGTCATCTTCAAGTTCTTTGAAACACGGCCGACTCTCGGCGTCCAACATCCAGCACTTGATCATAATCATATATACATCTATACTGCAAATGGCGGGCTGGGGCAACCGTTCTCCATTTTCAAGAAGCTCGGGCACGTCTCTAGCTGGGACGCTATCGTAGGGTTTATCACCAAATGTCATCAGTTCCCATACGGTTACACCGAAAGCCCAAACATCCGACTTGTGCGTGAAAATTCTGTGTTGGATGCATTCTAGGGCAAGCCATTTAATGGGCATTTTACCACCAGCTGCTTTGTATTCCTCCTCATTAATATCCAATAGTTTCGCAAGCCCAAAATCGGTGATTTTTACAACGGTAGGTGCTTGCACTAAAACATTGCGCGCAGCGAGATCACGATGAACAAGTCGTTTCTCTTCGAGATACGCCATACCTCGGGCGATTTGGGTACAGTAATTCAGGACTAATTGGGAGCCAATTCGTTCCTTGTACTTTCGAACAAAGTCCAGAAGACAACCCAAGGGCATAAGTTGGGTAATCAACATCATTTGTGAGGTCATACAAACAGCGAGTAATTTTAGAAGATTGGGATGTTCGACAGTTGCCATAATGTAAGCCTCATCAAGGAATTCTTTACTAGAGTTGGCCCCGGTGTTTTCACGCAGAACTTTGATGGCGACTGGGATTTTATTACTTTCTCCTTCTGGGACCCAAACGCCTTTGTAGACAGTACCGAATGCGCCATAACCAAGAATACCTGCCCGACGGATCTCTGGTTCCTTAATGATTCGAAGTCGAGCCAAATTCGGACGTTCGTTGCTGGGTCGTAAATGTTCACCTTCGATTCCAGTCATAGCTAACGTGATCTTCATGGTTTCTTCCTTGACTTTGTTCTTCTTATAGCAGTAACAACCAAAACCCACGGCAACCAAAAAGCAGAGTGTTACCACAGCAGCGGCGACAAAAACATACCAGGAGATTTTATTTACAGCTAAAGCACTCCGAAGTGCAATTTCCTCAACAGAGCAGTAATAAGTCAATTGGTCAGGGAGGAAACTCCTATTTGGGAAGTTCGGTGGGCATTTATCCGCGCAGGAAAACGACGACGTATTTGAGGGTTGCCCGTCAGGATAGATTTTCAAAGTCTGACATGCTGCACAGTGATCTGGTCCAGGGCCCGTACAACCTCGACACTCTTTATCGCATTCGACACACATGTGGGTCTCATCATCAGCATAATGATCCTGGGGACAATCGTCTTCACACTGCTCACCTCGTTTATAATTTGTACATTCCTGACAGACCAATTCATGGAAACCATAACCACTACATTTTTTACAACGTGGGTGACATTTTCGACAAATTGTCGCCACTTTCATGCTTGTCTGCTGGGCACGATCTACCGATTCGTAGAAATAACCATCAGGACATGCTTCATCTCTTTGAAGACACACTGTGGTACTGTTTATGATTGCAAGATCGCATGTTTTGCACCCACCAGTTCCTAGGACATTGCTCGGACCTGTGCAACCCTCTACGCAATTTTTGTGACAAGAGCGACAGACACCGCCATCAGCATATTTCGTAGAAGGACAGGAGGAAACACAGTAGGGACCATCTTTGAAGTGCTTGCAAGTGGTACAATTATCTGCACCTGGCCCAATACATGAAAAACCACATTGTTCATGACATTTCTTACATACGTTATTTTCATCCTTGTATATTCTAAAAATAGAAAAACAAAATAATAAGAATGAGGAAGGATAAATAAAGACTTGTTTCTTACCCTGGTAAAGACTGACAATTCTGGATGCATGTACTCCCATACTTGAAATTTGCACAATGCAAACACTGATCCGGTCCAGCTCCCCAACATCCATCCAACCCACATTGATTATCGCAAACCAAACCCTCTTTAGAGCAATTTATAGGCGATTTATTGTACTTAATCATAGAGACGTGATCGGAAAGACGCACGATTCGAGTCCAGTTGATTTTACCCGCATAGCATAAATTCATATTTTCGAGAATAATCACAGTGCCAGAGTTGATAGCTTTAAGAGATTTCAGTTCAAGAGATTCTAACGATGTTTTCACGATGAACAATGAGGAAAAATAGTCGTGAAGATGACGACCTCCGATAACTTCTAAATTACGAAAATAGGAGAGATTTCTAAAGGCTGAATGATTTCCTTGGATGTTTATAAAGCCAGTCACCTCCTTCAGGGTGTTGAATACCTCCAATTGATCGGGATGCATAGCCGGAATTCGTGGCCCGAAAGTGTAATTGGGATAAATATGTTGGTAGCCGTAGAAGGAATTATCCAAAATTTGTATAGATCCATCAATAATGGTACACCCTTTAAAGGTGTCGATGTTAAGTGCATGAATGGTACCGTCCCCTTCAACCGGGCAGGTTTTCGGACATGGACCATCACAGGGGACACACTCTCCATTCGTTGCCTTCTTATTTGGAGGACATGTTCGCACACATGCGCCACTGTCTTTAAGTAAATGTTCGGGACACTTTTTTACACAAGTCGCACCGTAAGCATACTTTCCATTAGGATTCGGCTCCCAGGAATAGGTTGTAGGATTGTAAATCTGCATAGGCGGACACTCCTGAGTGCAAACTCCGTCATCATAGAAATTCTTACAAGCAATGCAATCGCTCTGTTTGGGACCTGTGCATCCACCAGCACAGAAAAGATGGCAGCATTGCCTCGGTTCAGAACCGAAACATCTGCCTTGATAACACTGAGGACTACAGTATTCCTTCGAGAATTTTTGGCAGTTTTCCGGGCCGTCTCCCCAGCAACCCACTGTACAGCTGCTATGACAAGGACTACACTCTCTTTCCGGAGACGTAAAGTTATAAATATGAACGTAGGTACCCTGAGGATCGCTGATAATCTCATCCCAACTGATGGTCTTGATGTGACACAAATTATAGTTGTTAAAAAGGCCAATACTTCCATTTAGGACATCTCGTAGAGACGGCAACTCTAACGTAAACATCTTGGAAAGTGTAACCAGCAATGAGAACTCTTTATCGTGGACGTTCAGCTTAAACAAGGTCCTGCCACGTATAATTTGCAGTCGAGGTAGGACAATCTTTCTAATATCCACATGGGAAATAAGGACGTAGCCCGTAACTTCGCGGATGTACTGCAGGAAACTAAGGTCGAGGTTTTCGTCTTGTAGCCAGGTGAGTTCCAAGTTTCCATCAACGTAGGTACAGTTCGTGAATCGTTCTTTCATGTTGCGATAATGGTGATCCCGATTTGATGGTACCGACATTCTTCCATTGGTACCAATACAAACTATTGGACAAAAAACAAAAATATAGGCATGGAATCATAAAATGATAGTATTTAAATAAAAGATGGTATTTAATTAGCATGTGCAAATTTCAAAAAAATGTATGATTTCGAAAACCAAAAATCCTGCTGATGGCGGTGAGTGTTTACGTACGCCACATAGCATAAGAACAACGGCGCCTCGGGCCAAAAGCCTGTTTTACGACTTTTGCTCTCTTGCCGTACGCTCTCGCGGTGAGCCACGCTCACTAATAACGTTTATTAATCCTCTCGTTGTTGCACGCATGCTGCAGGACTGCGAGAGAAAACGCCGCGGTCACATTCTGCGCGGATCCAGCGCGATGCTGGGGTATGTGTGTATGCACGGTCGTATGCTAGCGGCGACGAATTCCATCCGAGTTTCTACATTTACCAGCCTGCTCGCACACGCTCCCCACAGAATCCTGCTATTCCTCTCGCACGCCACCGCGACCAACAAGTGTGCAAACGTTTATTGGGTACCTTTCGGAACGGCACCGTCGTCGCTTTTTGTTTCAAAGCATTACCAACGAGCACGCGTCGTAAAACGTTGGAAGGCCGTTGTAATGGATTAAAATCTAATTCGCTGGAAAACACAGCGAGATATGCACACTCCATACTTATACTCATTGCCTTAGATTACATTTTCTGATAGCATCATTTCACTGTTCAGTACCTACCCAAAGCAAACTCGCTGGAAAATTATGACATGTACGAGTGTAATCTAGCATAAACTACATCTAGTTACTTTACAATTAAAACAACTACGATTGCATATGCCCTAATAAGCAGGTACCCATATATTATGTTATGGTAGGTACCATAAACTATCGTGATTCGAAAACATTCGAATGTTTCGTGCTAGACAACCGAAAAGCGTAGGTATGGAATTCAAGGCGAACCACCTGGGGTCCACAGGCAGTGGTTTTCGCAAAAATCATAATAGCGCAAATATTATGATGCCTTTTATGGTAAAGTTGTTCTCGGAAATGTTATTGCGGCATGCGGCTTGCTTCTTGAAGCAAGACGAACGAGAGGCGCACGCGCGGCCTGCTTAGGTCTAAGCTGGTCGCGCGTGCGCACTCACGTTCGAAATTCATGTTTTGGGCGTGCGTGCGTGCATCGGGGCCTGCGAGAAAAGGTAGGCCTTTGCAGGAATTTCACGAACACCCGAAGCCAAACGGTACCTCTCTGTAATCACGCCGCGAACCGAACGAAAACACTTGCGGCGCGCGCGACCGAACCGAAGACGTCCCTCGAAGAGCCCACCAACATAAATTAGCATAAATTCATCTCTGTCGAGAGTTGGCACTACTTTTTATGTAAATTTATGTTCGGTTTTTACTTGTTTGTTTCGGCGATGACGGTGTGCGTCGAGTGTTCCGCGAAGAGAACACCTTGAGACGTTAACACGTTGTTTGCTGTAATGTGACCGAAGTCACTTTTCAATTTAACAGTTAGTCCCCCGAAAATCTCTAAACGTGGAAACATTCCTAGAATTACCGTCCCAAATCTAAATATATAATATGCAAACAGTTTAAAAAGGCGAAGAACATGTTTATGTAGTTTCTTAGAAGGTTGTCGGAGTCTGTAGCGTAAACTCAACCCGTTTATGAGCTAATTGTTAAACAATCAAAGCGAGACACCTGTGATCCGGTCATGGTCTCTTGAATCTTGGTAACTTAGATGTTTGCAGACAACTTACTTTTTCCTTTGGTAAACTCAGCGTCTCGGTCGGCATGATCGGGCTTGCGCATTTTCGCATCCGATTTGTGATAGAGCTGCAGCTGCGAGGTGTTGCCATGCGGCTTGTAGAAGGCGGCGGCGGTGTCACCCAGCACACTACCACCGCCGCCATTCGCATGGCTCAGCTTGTTGCGCTTGCGCGCATGCGCCCCTTGGGCCACATGCCCCGCAGCCAGGAACAGGACGAGCGTTATTAGTACACCGCCCCTCAGTCGACCCTTGTTGCTCGCTAGCAACATGGCGACTAATTATAGTCGCCACATGTCACATGATCGCCATTGTCGCATTGGTGTAATGTGCTTACTCTTGTTCCTATCCAACAAAAAAGCTGAAGTACTTTCTTCGTTAGCACCCGTGGCAGTTGTTAAAAATGTGTACATGAATGGGAAGACACTGTTCAGTTTATTGTTCAATTTAAGACTGCTGTTTGAAATCGCAAAGTGGTACCAATTTCAGTTTGGTTCACGTATTCACGTAACATATACGTGCTTACAAAGCGCAAAACATTGCATGGTTCTTGGCTGGATGCGAGTGAAGAAGCAAGAGGAGCAGGCGGAGGAAGAGGGAGAGGAAGGCTTTGTGATAAGTTATTTGTTGCAGTGTATAGTTCTGCAGCGGCGAAGAATTCGATACTCCTGGCCTTTTTCGCGGCTTCGGGCAGCTTCGCGATAACGAAATCTTTTACTCGCACGATGAACACTCATCCGGCGAATTCCAGGCGGCTGTGTAAAATGAGCCCCGGAGTCTGCGCTATCACGCTGTGCGTGTGCGTCGTGCCGCGCCGCGAGAATGATGGCCGCGGTGGTTGTTGCACGCTCACGAACTCGACGGCGACGGCCAGCAAGCACGAAGCGCACGACTTTGCTCGTGATGGAAACAAACGACTACGTACACATACAATACGAGTAACTTCAACATAATCACACAATCAGCTCTCACAGTTTTGCAGTTTTCACATATGTAACTTTCAAAAACAGTAAGGTACCAATAAGGTACCACAAGGGCTCTAACTATTAAGGTTCCGCAAGGGTAGCACAACAACTATACCTTCTCACTGTACCTCGCAGTTTTGCAATTTTCATATTTGAAATATACCATCAAATACAGTAGTAAACCAAGATACCACAATTCAAATCTACCACCACTTGACTGCACCACTTGACCGAAAAAAACACCCAAAGAATCAAATACCTTTTAATAGAAAAAACGCCGAATAAAAGTTACCCTAGGGTTACCTTTTTCAGATACCTTGTCTAGGATGCTGTATGATTGACGTTGGAAAGCTGCAAAGTGAAGGTATGGCGGTGGAACGCCACAAGAATAGGGTGGTTCTCGGCACAACAACACTATAATAAAACCCTCTTCAACGTGGAACAAAACATCCCACCGAGATGTATCGAACAGTGTAATTTGCATCCCAGCAAGGGGGCATACCACTTCAGGTGGTGTGCCCACCTCCTGACCGCTCATCAAACTATAGATTTTTAAACGTTTCGTTCTTTTTACAATATTTGGCATTTTATCGGATCACCTGACCCTGGTAGAAAAATGACATGCCAATGAAGGCAGATTGAGAAAAGCGCCCGCAGTCAAAATGGTACAAAATGGCAGACAATACCAGCGGACTTTGTGTTCTCGCGGTACATTATCAAACTTTAATCTATAATCACAAGTCACGAGCTACGAGTCTACGTGCTGGTATATACGCCGGGAGAGAAGCAGTACGGAATCAGCATTAATATCTGGTAATAATACGGTGGAGCAACGCTGTCCAGTTTCATGTTCATGAAACTAAGCGTGCACATCGAAGGTTGAAGGACCGCACCTTTGGAGGATGTCTTGGTGTTCCTTGAGGAATCTAAACTTATAATATTCAGAGGTTTTTTTTAATTCCATGTAAACCTGGTATCACTAGTGGTAAACTCTCTAGTAAAACCTGGTAAAACATCTATTGAAAACAACTAGTAATATCAGATTAGATAAACAATCTCTATATATTCTGGAAAGCAAAAGACGAATTCTGCAAGTTGAAGGAATGAAGTACGATTCTCTTGGTACCCTGGTACCTTGTTAGAACTAGATCTCCTTTGTTTCAAGAATAATTTCTTCCGGGAATCTTCCCCAAAAAGTGATTTCAAGACGAATAGGTTTGAAAATGTCGTAAAAACCTTCCAGAAAGTTGTTTACAGTTCTTAAGCTACATGCGTGGACGTATTCCAAGCGCGAGAATGTGTTGGCTGCGTCCGTATGTGACGCAAGAAGGCAAAGTGGTAGGTGTAGATTTCACCGCTAGCGCACCAGCAAACGCTCCTACTATCCAAGCCTACACGTTCTCCTCGGAGCTCTCAAATAATAGACGAATCTCCTCTCTCAACAAACAGACATGCACGTCGGTCAGAAGAGTTCTAGAAACTCCGTAATGAGAATGCAAACGCAAACACAAACACGCGCGAGGCACCTGGTATGAAAATTGCAAACCTCACAGGACGGAAAGCACAAATTTTGTTGTCAACGATTTGCTTCGTTCTAATTTCAATCTAAATTACTGCTGAAGAAACCGTCTCTTACAAGTACATCATCCCATATTTGTTGCTTCCCGGGAGGAATAAAAACGCTTCGCAGAAACCGCAATTATAGAATAATCAAAAATTATCAGTACACATCCAGAGATTGCTCAGCTTCTTCCCAAGCAATTATTGCGCAGCCACAATGCGCGAATTGCGAATTCTCGGTAATGTTGATCGATTATCGCTTATATCTCTGCGAAACGTATAGGGACTGCTGGGACGACATACGGGACATTCCTGGCTGCGCTTCGCGCCGAAGGAATTCAACAAAGACCCGCGGCATACCGGCGCTATTATATTGTCCATTCGACGTGTGCGCTTCTTTTGCAATGCAATGCCGAAGGAAAAAGATAAATATAATCGCCGCATCCTTGTGCTTGAGCAATCGAACGCCGGAATATTCGAGAAATGCATCGCTACATCGGGCGACATTTGAAACAAAGAACCGACAAAACGACATACTTTATTTAATGATCAGAAACTAGAACTTGATGTCCATTGTTCTTGCTTGCCATACCAGCAAAGCATTGTGAATATTCGCGTCAGTAAATTTATAATTTCTGATTATACCCAGTATTGGAAACGGACTATACCTGACAATTAAGTCGGTTAAGAGGGATACACCCCCATGGTGTGACCATACTGGGCGCTTTTGCTCGAAGCAACTTTAAACTGAAATTACATGTAACTTGCACCTTTTTCTACCTTTCAACTATGGGCAACACATGCACAATACCCTTGGGCAAGCGCAATCATTTAAATCAGCGCCTGACTTTTCCACCTTCAACGCCATCATAAAAACAAGGGGGCGCTTAAATCTCAGCATGATTCCTTCAGCAGGTAAAGTCTTTTGTATTCTAACCGAGAACACCGAAAAACACTTGTTCTACAATCCTATATTGTTTCTCCTTGTGTCACCCTGGGGATGAAACAAAGTTTGAACAACATATGCCGTCACCCACCGAAGGATATAGCCAATTCTATGAAGTAATTTTGCAAAGCCTTCCATATTATATCGTTTCTGGCGATATCCATGGAAAGGGTACCACAAAATAAAAGTTAACAAATCAAATCTCTAAATTCTACCAACGTTGAAGTCACCCAGCAGGATATCAGACGATTCCTTGAATATTTTACAATACTGTTGAGTAATTTTGCAAGCAGATGCACAATTCTAATCGCAATTACTTGGCAACGTGCGACGCGAAGTGTACCTAGTTTTGTTTCCAGAAACAACACGCTCTCATCAGAAAAACCGCCGAGAAACCGAAACAAACGTGGGAGTACACACACCAGTTGTGTGCAAGTGTGGCTTGTGATCGCCGCGCCGATTACCATTCTATGACTTCTAGTCGTTTTACTCACCGACGGCGTCGACGCCGCGCGCAGAAAAAGAAACGATGGAGAAAAATATGTAGGAAGTTTACGTGCTGCAAGCAAAACGCACGCCGGGAGAGGATAGGCCCACGTACGAACAATGCGTTGGAGCCACACATTACTGAATGTTCTTGATTTGATTTTCGATGCTTTATTGACTGAAGGTAAACCAGCAGTTGTTGCTGTAGGTAAGCCAACTGTTGCAAATGATTCGCTAAAACGGAAACTCGCAATTTCTTGACCTGGACAAAGTCGTGAGCAATACAATTGAGGCTGCAATTATAAACTGTTTTTTGATTACACCTTATTATCATTGAAATTGCCTACGGTTGGGAATAGAAAGTAAGGCGAGGAATTGGAAGAACTAATGTAACACAGCAACCGAGAAACAACTCTCTCGATTTTCAGAGATGCGGAACTCTCACACACATCGTTTTCGATTTTAGCATTCCTTGTAATTCTATTAAATGTTTTACAATATCGCTTTAATTGAACAAAAGCATAAACTGAACAAAGCTAAAGAACAGTGTCGCCTTCTTCATGTCACAGGATAAAAATGTAAACATCTGCAGGACATACCAACAAATCTGCAAGGTTCAGGAGGTAGTTAAATCCAAATATCCTTAAAATCCAGGATTGTCACTTTAAGAAGCACAGATGAACGAAAACAGAATCACCACAAACATGCGCGTTGTAGTAACGCGGGGGTACCTTCAAATACCGTCTGAGGCCTGAGCGTGTCGCGCATGCACGTCTTGGCAACGCGACTTAAGTCAGGTAACTAAAGCGTCGCGCTTTCGAGCGGGCTGGGATCGCGCCAGGTAAGTCGATGGTGCGACGAGGAAGTCCGCGGTATTCTCTCGCTCTCATGCGAGAAGGTATCCATCTCTACACGCTGAGACCGGCGATAAACAACAGCGAGCCCACTGAGTGCACGACGAGACGGCCAACGGGCTTAAGAGATCGGACCGCGCTGTGCGTGCACGCCGAGCTGCAAGAAACCTCAGAACTTAAACTCAGAAAGTCAAACACACATCGCAGTCCAAACACACCAGGCCGAAACGATTGGGCAGAACCACTTGGCGAGTGGCTGACTTCAGGCCTAGTCAAAGCAAACGCTGCAGCTAATAACAACAATCGCGTCCTACTTGTTGCTCTCTTGCTGCTCTCGCTGAAGAAACGAAATTTCGGTAATGAAGACCGAACGAAACATGAGGATTTGAAATCGAGGCCAACTTTGTAATTTCGCACCAAGGATTCAAAGTAATTATTTAGAAAATTATCGAAAATTTACTCTGGTTTGATTTACGTCAGACAGACTAATTACAATCGTAATATCTAGCACGCAACAGAGCAATCATCATATGTGATGTTTGATGTGTTTGTTTGTCCACAAAGGAAAAAAAATCTCGCACGTAGTTGGTAACTAGAGAAACTATTGCGTCGTACGCGATGAAATAAAACTATAACTTCGTTTACTAAATATTTGCTTAAAGAACCGCGGCTCGTTCCCTGCGAGTGCGAGTATACTGACTGATAACAACGTTTGGGCTGTAGGCATTCGTAATTCGTGTGTGAATTATGTTCAACGCCATGTTTTCAGCTTGAGGCACGCAGCCGTAAGTAAAATAAGCACATTTCGAGAGGCATCTAGAAATAATTTCTTGCTAAAAACAATATAAGTGTATGCATATGGAGCGTATGCGCTCGAATAATAAAAGTTGATACGAGTATAAAATAAGAGTTTATAGGAATCAGCAGAACGATGGTCACGTTCGATGATGGCTGGTCTGGTGCTTTGATGGTTACGCCGGAAAATAATGCACCGATAAAGTATGCTTAACTCTAGTGGGGTATCCCGTACAGTTAGTTATGATATGCGCGGCGCTTTCGACCGTCGTCCACCAAGTGTTTCGGTGAGCCTGGTGGAAAACCGGCTCCTAAGGACGCGCTTGAATTGCGCGCACGAGAGGATAAGGACATCGCGCATACCTCACAATGCGCAACCGTCGCGCACTTAACGGCCCTGCTACGAGTGTTACTCGCCGGCTCGACGTTGCAAGCATTAACTCTTTGTCGCATCCTCGCACTTTTTTACCGGCTGTTGTACGCATTGGTTGATTTCCGAATGCGAGTGGACGAAATTCTGCATTTGTGGCATTTTCTAGTTTTTGCAATGAATTTGCTTAAAATAATGCGACCAAAATTATTTGGAATTAATTTGGAGTCAAAAAAGCATCAGTACCCAGCCACACTTTTTTTTTTCGATACGGAAAAGTATTGTTATTTTTTGAGACTTTGGTTTTTTTTCGATGCCGAATTATATCGATACTTTTTTTTCGATACCAATAATTGCCGAACGCTTTTTTTGATACTTTCGTATTGATACTTGTTGGAGACAGTAAATATATATATTTCTTCTTTACTGAATTTTTTTGATATTTTTTTCCAACACTTGAAAGTACCGACTTGAAAGTATTTTCGATACTGATAAGTATCGATTTTTCCATTATTTGTACATATCGATACACATAGGTATCGATACGCTCCCCGGTACCGATAATTATCGATATCTGTAGATTTCGATACTTGGACTTTTAAATGATACCGAAACAAATCGAACACCTTTTTCCAATACCTATAAATAACAATATCTTTTTAAGACACCGATAAGTATCAATACTGTTTTTTTCAATTGCAGTAAGTATCGATACTTAGTCATAGCTTCGATACTTTATAAAATGTTGACACACTTGCGTGTATCGAAATCTGTGTATTCTGAAATTCAGTATTTCTAAGAATCGATTAGCACGTCGTTAATTTAATATCAAATTATCTTTCTCACCATCGCAATTACACAATCTAATGACATAGAAATAAACTTACTAAATTTTACTTGGCATTATATTTTTGTCTCCTTACTTGGTGAAATCAACCATTGTCACAACTCGACCCTACACTTTTACTACTTCTTCACGATGCGTTTTTTTTCGGTCGCGTTCCAGGACTTCTCTCAGCAAGAGGCCCGCCGCGCCGCATTCATGTAATAATTTTGTCAAATTGTCAACGAGGTATTTTTCGTATAATTAAATATATAAAAAAGCGCAAGACGGCGAAAGCGGCGGCGATATAATAAAAATGTGGCTCTCGCATAGTTTTCGGACGATGTATGTCCGACCGGTTGGCCGGCGCGCGCTCGGACAGATAACAGACATTACCGCTGAGAATTCCCCACCTTTTAAGCGCTGATAACTACGGTGAAAAAGCCAACCCGCTTTGTCTGCGTCGTTAAAATATTTAAGAGTTATTTACAATTAACAATATCTGCTCATATCGGGTCGCGCGCATTCCGCGTGCACATGGACCAAGCGCGCGCGGGCGCCCATTTTTACACAGCATTAAAATATATCCCCGCTACAGCAGGCAATAATTTTTTCGAAGCGGAGGAATATTTCCAAAGAATCTCATATTACTGGTCAGCCGCGATGGAAAACAAAGAGCCCTCCAGGTATATGACATCGCAATGGTGGTTTCTTCGCTTGGAAGATCGACGCCGGTGATAATGGAATATCTTCATGAGTTTCAGGGCCTTTGGAAACTTTTGGGTAATGTTTTGGAATGGTTGATTTGGGATGCTGGGTTATCATCGGTGGAAATCTTGCCCCCAACATTTCGGCGGTGATGCTGTGGAGTCAAGTTTACAAGCCGATGGACACGATTACAACCGCATAATCTCAAATAGTTTTGGTAGATTTTTGACATGCCAAAGTCGTGTCCACCTGCGGGTTTATTTCAGAAAAATATCGAACATAGAGCCTCGAAGTACTTCAGTACTAAATTTGTAATTATAATTTATTGATATGTTCATTTACGCTGTGAAGTTTGTAAAAAATCACCCAAGAAAAAATTAGGAATTTTCATAAGAAAAAAAAAATACATACACAACACGAATACACTGTAAACACTAATGATTTTGGGGTTTCTAGTTTGGGAGTTAATAGAGTGTATATTTTAGAATACTTGCACGAAGCGAAAAAAATGGAGCTCGTAAAATTTGTAAAAATTTACATACAAACAAGATATTCTCTGTTTTTCTTTTTTTCTTATGTAAATTCCGAATCTTTTTTTCTATTTCGTGAAATTATAAGAAATATGCAATTTTACGACTTAGTAACTAAAAGATATCATTTTAATTTAATCCACAACATTGATTGATTCAACGCATAAAATTTACAAGCCGATGGATACGATAACAATAACATAAATATCAAATATTTCCAATTTCTGACAATCAATAGTCATCCACCTGTGGGACACAAATAATATTGTTGATCTTTTGTGAAATAGTGAGTTTTCTGATCTAACTCACGCCAAACACGGATATTTCACAAAAAAAGATCAACAAAACAACCTAGAATTACCTCAGCCTGCTGTATGAATTAACAATATAGCTTTATTGTGAGAAAAAAGCACGCATCACAAATAATTGAAACATGTGCAATACACTAAACGATATAATACCTTCGTTATTCGTAGGGCGTTTCAAACAGTAATATCAGTTGATAACGGCTGTTTGATCGCGGATTACAACCAGACAAGAAGGTGAGAAGGTGATCCCCTGAAAAGGTGAAAATTGCTTGGGGAAAAATGCATGAACTCCGATTACTCGTCTTGCGCAAATCAATGCACAATATGGCTATTGTAATTTCTTCTAGTGGCGAAGCAGTCTGCGGTTGTATGCGTTTCTATTTCGTCACAACTAGCAATAAATACCTTAATTATGTTTTATCAAACCCAACATACAGTCATGCACGTTATCGTCAGAGTTTTACTGCGCATATTATGATTATTGGCTTGCCAAATTGTTAAATATTTGGTTAGATTATACATATATGGGGAAATTGCGAAATATATTTCGGTTACAATAAAAAATGAAAGGTTTGGAAAAGTTTGGGACAAGTTATTTCAAGTCATTTTTTGACGCTGAAGTTCTTATAATACTAATCTTTCAACAGTTATAATAGTACTTCTAAATAACTAAATAAAAAGTATTGCAGTTGTTTATCACAAATTTCTCCCTGTATCGGTTGTTAAATAATTTATACTCGTAGGGATAAAAAAAGTATGAGAAAAAAGAGAATCTTTAGTCCGAGTATTTTTTTGAAATCAACGATGTTGACTTTATTAGGCTCAACTTCAGTAACCTATAAAATCTTTCCTAAGTAATTAACCGAAGGAATCTTTACGAAAGATTGTGGCAAATTTACTTCTGAATCGATTGGTGTAAGATTTGAGAACATAGGAATATGGGAATATAAATAAAAGAGCAAAGTTTGGGACAAATTACTACAAGTAATTTTTGGCCGTGAGGGCGTCGTTATTTTACTCAACTTTCATCAGTTGTAATATCGCTTCTAAGTAACTAAATAGAAAAATGTCGCTTCGACTTGTAGCAAATTTCATTCTAAATCGAATGGTGTATGATTTATGATCATATGATTACGAGAAATATGAAAATAATTGACAACTTTAAAAAATAGTTAATTTTCAGAAAAACTC
>WSZQ02069305.1:0-10770 GCA_019419845.2 Weissflogia rhopalogaster
CGACCAGCGCCAGTCGTTCACCTCCGCCTGCTGCCTCACAGGATCTCCATCATTTTCTATCTCCTTCATTGCTATATTTTGTTGCATATATTGTGGTATAATAAAATCCCACAGACCAATACGGGTCAATAACGGAGATCACCTTAGAAAAGGCTAGAATCTCCTTGACCGACTTCCCTTTGAATTCAGCAAAACTTAGCTGCTCGCTGCCTAGCAAAGAAAGTCTTTCCGGTGCTAGGGATGCACAAGTGCAGAGTAGGTGCTCTGTTGTTGCCACCTCCGACTTACATAGTCTGCAGCTTGTGAGGTCGCCTTTCCCAATATTGGCTGGGTGGTGCAAGACCTCGGCATGACCTTTCAGTAGGCTAACAAGTAGCCTAATATCGCTTTTCTTCAGCTTATGCCTTCTTTGTCCCTCCAGGCGGTCTCTTGTCTAGCACGATACCAATTCTTGATCCATTCTTTCACAGTGTACCTTGATAGTTCACAGGTTGGTTCAGGGCCATGGATGGTGATTTCCGCTGCCTTCTTGGCTAGCATATCAGCCTTAGTATTGTCTGCAATATCTTGGTACGCAGGCACCCACCATATTGTGAGTTTATTGCCTCGCCCCAATTTCTTGAGAACATTTTTGCAGTTCCACTTGTACTGCTCATCACGAAGAGCCGTTAGTGCCGTTTCTCAGTCTGTCATGATATAGATGCATGATATACATGCGTTAACGGCTTTTTATGCCGTGGTTTTCCCCCTTTTCCGATGCGTCCAAGTACCAGATCACATTATTCCTGTCCTCGGTTATGCTTTCGACTTTGGTGATGACATCCGAACGCGGTTTAATCGCCGCTGTAAAACCATAGTTGAAGTCTTATACCGAGGTTATATTGTCCATCGGGCAACCGATGTACGGGAAACCAGCCCTGCTCAGCATCTCGGAGTACCCTTTACTGGAACTTGATAATCCCATTCTCAGAGTGCTTCTGATGGCTGCGCCTTCAATGGCGATTGGCGAAATAGCTAATAGCGCTGTCATTGCAGCAGTAGGGGTCGTGTATCTCTCCCCCGTCATTCCAAGGCAGACAAACCTTTGGAGTTTTAGGCGTTTTCCCCCACCATATTACGCTGGCATATGTAATAATTGGAGCTACCGCCATACAACCAGTATATCATACGCGGTTGCAGTCTCCAATTATTTCCAAACATTTTTCGACATGCCTTCTGGAGTGTTTTGTCAATGTGGTTAGACCAGTTAAGCTTGGCATCCAGGGTAACGCCTAGATACTTAACTTTCCTGGAATACTTTATCGTCTCCCCTTTCAGATTAAGAGGACGTAGGTCCGTTTTCCTTTTCCGTGTGAAAGGGACGATAATTGTTTTTGCCGGGTTGATGTTGAACCCTTCTCTTTGGTACCATTTGTAGAGCTTGTTTAATGCCCCCTGAGCGAGGGAAGATAACGTAGTATTATATTTCCCTTTTATGATGATGGCTACGTCATCTGCATAGCCAATTGTCTTATACCCTGCTTTCGACAGGATATCTAGCAGGTCGTCAACCACCAAACACCCTAGAAGAGGTGAGAAAACACCCCCTTGAGGGCATCCCCTGCCAGTGATGGCGAATGCTCGTATTCCCTGCAGGTCGACAGTGATTTGTCTACCAGTGAGCATAGACTCGATCCAGCTGCTGGTATGCTCGTCGTTTTTACTGTGATGTGCGTTGTGTTGTCAAACGCTCCTTCGATATCAGCGAAAATGCACAGTGCTGTTTCCTTCGCCTCGAGCGACCTTTCTATGGCAATCTCTCCACAAACCAAATATTGTTTTTTGAAATAATTAAATTTAGAAAATGAAACAAAGGTTTTCGAGAATACTTTCAATAACAAAGATCTACCATCACATTAAACCCTATAATTTCAAACAATACTTTCTCATAGAATAAAATTGAGATATATTTGCAATATCCTTCTATAAACGTTTATTTTTCAATTGAAATATATATTTGTAATAAATTTAAAACAAGCCATAAATTATTTAATATATTTTATTATAAATTAATCCCTACAATAAACTTTTTATAATTATTTACATAATTAAAATATGATCCCATCCATTATACATGAATAAAATATTCGTAATTTTGTTGTTTAATTATTTTTAAGATGCTGATAGTAAGAAGACAATATTTGCCAGGCTTTTGGAGACATGAAACCCTTCGGGGGTTCTTCACCACTACGCGCCAATCCACGCATACGCGTCCCAGAGATGAAATCAAAATCAGCTTTTCTCGCTGGATCGAAAAAGTCCATACGAGTGTGCTTCATATCGTAGGCGGCAACACGGAATGGAATAATCTCCACAGACGACAAACCAGGCGCCATTTTCAATACACGCCCTCCGTGCATTACATCGTAGAGATTACCATCCGGAGAGGCCTCTTTGCCGGCGGGATGTGGTACTCCAGCTGGGTCTCGACCCACGATATAGAAGTTTGCACCAGCAACCATACGAGACTTGGCGTGCCACTGAACCTCTGTGGGACCAGCGTACATCATGGGACTTGGGAAAATTGCCAAAATTGTACTCTGGGCATCCAGGAGGCCATCATCTAACACAGCCTGGTGTTGTTTCATACGAACATCCAGTGGGACATCATCATCTTTGGTCCAACCACCTAGAGGGTGCAGAAGGAGAACTGGTTTCTTAAAACCACGTTTTTCAAGTTGTTCCTTGGTATCGGTCATCAAAAGAGCATGCCCATTATGAATGGGGTTTCTCAACTATTCAAAATAATGTTTAAGGTTAATCTTAGTTTAAGGTTAATCTCAATTTATGTTGTCTACCTGGAATGCAAAAATTGCATCACTTCCCATATGTTGGAACTTTTGACGTAATTCATTAGGAGTCAACCTGTACTCGTCCAAACCATCATTCCATTCAACCCTGCGAAGTACCTCAAGGTCTCCTCCAATGATCCAATCTCCAGAATCCATGATTAACTATATAAAAACAGTTTTTTTTAAATGATTTTCGTCCAAACGGGAACCTAGAGCTAATTACCTTAATGTAAGGATGATCTTTGTTAGTCGTTCCAAACTGACGAGCACAACGCTCTTCTTTGCGATGATAGTAAATTTCAATATCTTTCAAAATTGCATAAATTTTACCCTGGTAACGAAGAGTTACTGCTGAGCAATCTTGTAATTTTTCTTTTTGTTCAGTGGTAATTGTAAGAACAATTGGAATACTTTGGCTTACATTATCCACTTTGTTGAAATGTATCGCCTGTCGAGGAAGTGTAATTAAGTGGTTACAAAAAAGTGAAATTTTCGACTCTCACCTGCAAAAATTCACTTTCGCGCATGAAGCCATTCAATGGCGAGGCCCAACCTTCACCTAGAACTTGCAACCATTGAAGATCAATCTTATTTAGTTCGAGAGATTCTAAATTGTCTGCTTCTGCCATTAAGGCTGGCACCTTTGATTCAGGAACGAATAGTTCCTTAATTTCTGTGTTGTTGTGAACATCTAATCTTGGTAAAATTCCCTAAAGGAACAATAATAACAAATAGAAATTGAGGAATCAAAATAATATTGCTAATATGAACTAACGCAAAATAATATTGCGTCAGTTCAAATGTTTAATTAGAAGAAAAAAAATACTTACATTTTCCTCCAACATCTCAACAACTTGCATCATCGACTCGTGAATAGATAAATCAACAGTTTTCACCACAAGCTCAGGATGTTCTGGCTTCTGATATTCCTGATCAATGCCTGTAAATCCCTTAATCATACCCTTGCGGGCCTTTTCATACAATCCCTTGATATCACGCTGTTCACAAACCGCTAGCGGAGTGTCGACAAACACCTCGAAAAACGGTAAATTTGCCTTCTCATGAATTTTCCTAGCGATCAAACGATCATCAGCGAACGGGGAGACAAAACTGCACAAGCAAATATGTCCGGCATCAGCAAACAATTTCCCAACTTCAGCAACGCGACGAATATTTTCCTCACGATCTTCCTTGGAAAATCCAAGATTCTTATTCAAACCTGTACGCATATTATCCCCATCTAAACCATAGGCTGGAATGCCCCGACTGACCAAATACTCTTCAAGTTCAAAAGCTACCGAGGTTTTTCCGGCACCTGAAAGCCCCGTGAACCAAATGGTGCAACCACGGAAACCCTCATGATTTCCCAAAATGTTGCCTCGTTTCGTACGACTTACATAGTGATTTTGGGCGGTTACATTGGTAGCTTTTTGTATAAACTAAAAGTTCAAATGTGTACCAAACATTTTAGAAAAAAATGCAAAAAAAAATTCTACCTTCTCGTTGAAGGCTGGTTGGATGACCGACATCTTGTCTCTGGTAACCGAATGGAAACTGAAGCCAACGTTGCGGAATTGCACTGTTTTGTAATAACTTTCTACCGGTTTTAACGATGAACTCGACGAGAAGAAGTTGACGCCGGAGGCAGCGCAGAATAGAAAGCACCTTGCGGCTATCGAACGCAAATAATTATGGCGACAAATCAACGCACGGTGATCATTATATTTGTACCTGCAGTTTGGAGTGGTCCTATCTGCGAGATATCGCCAAGTTTTATACGATTTTTATCAAGGCTGCATTCGCGTTGAGGAAATTCGCCACAGCTTCCTTTTATTAAGCATGAAGATTATTATTAAGTTTTTAGCAATACCCTCATAAACGGAATAACATTCGAAAATGCGATAAACATGCTAGTTAACTTTTATGAGCTTGTGTTTGTGGGTATAGCATTGGATATTTTTTCCTGTCAGTTGATATGATAACGATAAAAACATGTGTGTCATTGTCTTATTTAGTTTAATAGGCTCAATGTTACGCTGAAATTTGTTACGTCTTTCGCCATAGATTACTTTTTAAGAGTAACTAAGCAAAACGAATAAAGTAGAACGAATTAATTTAACAAATTCGCAGTAGCCACTGGTTGAAGTGTTCGGTAATAGTCCGTTCCCTGTTGGTCACTACGTTATCTAAACCGATCAGTCACCGCCGCCGAAGAATAGTCAGTAGTCAGTCGTGATCGCTTGTAGTTACTGTAGTCCTGGGCCGTATGCGCGCTACACTGAACGAGAGGCCCTTGACCGAGAGGCCCGGGTAATCCGCTGTAACTTCTTCATGCTAGGGATTGGGGCTTGCAATTGTTCCACTTGAACGAGAAATTCCCAGTAAGCGCGAATCATCAGTTTGCGTTGATTACGTCCCTGACCTTTGTACACACCGCCTGTCGCTACCACTGATGAAAGTCTTAGTGTGGTCTTCGGACCGATGTAGCTTTGCTGTTAATTAATGTACGTTAAGTTAAAGACATTGTGCCACCGGAAGTTACCCCCAACAGCTAGCCAACCAACTACCAGTCAGCCGAAGCCCATCAACTTTTCAGCACCAGTCTCTGCACCATCACCATACAATCCAGAGATGTCCGGTATACTTCACGGTAGTTAGACTAGTAATAAATAAATGCCAAACGAGCTAAAACATTAAACATCGATATACGAAGTTGTAAGTCAAAACCTCTCAATACGCAACACTTGTTAAAGACTTAGACTTCGTCGTAATATGTAATGAAGACATACCTACCGTCAACTTCACAATACTTACAAGTTACTTGTTAGTTCTTTAATACATTTTAATCCAGTGATAAGTGTTGTTGCTCGATTTTACGCGGGACTGGTATACTCTATGCAATTATTTTAATTTATTTAGTTATATTGGAGACTAATACAATTGATTATAAGCATTCATTTTGCTCTACATCCACCGAGATTCGAACTTGGGACCTTGCGTACATCAATCATCGAACATACCGCTGCACCTCTTGCCTGGACAATTCGGTGCTAATGATTTTTTTAATACTCACACATGTCCCGAAATTCAATTTCGGTGTATGCAGAACAAAATGAGTACTCCTCCTAATCTATAGTAATTAGTTTCCTCTATACTACATTGTAAGGGAATTGAATAGGGCTAATGTAGACGATGTTTGTTAAATTCAGCAACCCACAAACACACAAATATACACCTGCAATGCTGATTGCTTACGAATGTTGTGAATTAGTGTATTATCATCAAGTCCACGTTGTTCAGGCAAATAGCAACAACTATCAAACACTAATCACCCACTATCTCAAGTGTACGCTGGCAAAACTTTAAAACACTTTAATTGCTTATGTGTATGCATTTTTTTGTTTTAAAGATAATATTTAATAATTTTCAGAGAAAATACTCGTACCGTAGGTTTTGGGAAAGTTGGTACTGATAAGTAAATGTTTAAAAAATGCTCAAAATGCAAATGATACTTGAAATATTGTTGAGTTTGCCTTCAACTATTTTTCTTATTTTTGATGTTCGATGTTTATAAAAATTTACACTCTTATTATTTCATGCATTCCTTTCATTTTCTGTGGCAACAATTTCAAAAAGAATAATTAAACAAAATTTGCACAAACATTGAAATATATTAATATTTATTACATCAATCACTTACATCAATTTTACAAGTAAAAATTCCACATTATTTGTTCTATAAAAATTAATTTTTCAACTGTTTATACAAAGTTGGCACATAATCATCATACTCAGCCCGAAAGAAGTTTCCCGCAATTGGTTTACCCAAGTTGTACTTATCAGCGAATTTCTTAGCATTAAATTTGGGCCTACCAGCTGAAGATGTAGCCGGAATGACTGTCTCGTCAAAATCCACATGGCCTGGCTGTTTGAAAACCAAGAAGACATAGCGATGAAGGCCGGTCTTCTGTGGAGGACCCGCACCCACATAAGCACTGAGCACTTCTCCAGAATTCACATCGCCATGAATATTGCCCACCAACCAGTGTCGCCATTGTCCCATCTTGGGATTCTGCCTGCTGGGCGCATCCGGATCAATCATCATCAGCGTATAGAACTCTCCATCTTTGACAGGCCATGTCACCTCCGGTTGACGGCGCACTTGGGTTGGCGTCAGCACATTGCCGAGGTTGGCCTTTTTGTTGTACTCTTTATATGCCACCTCCAGCTTTTCCCCAGGTTCCTCGACGATGACGTCCGGAAGGACGCCATGTTGACTCCAGCCCGATGCAGACTTGCTCATCTCGAATGCTCCGAACAACACAATGACAAACAACGATAGTGTAAACATACTTTTGTGTATTGTTTGCTGCGTCGTCGGTATCGATATAAAGTCAGCGTTGGTCAGCGTTACCTGAGCAACAGCTGGTGAATGTTGTTTACACTCAACAATACCGTGGTTAAGGTTTTAAGTAGGCTTTGCTGAGATTGGGAGAAGTATCCTTAATATATGCAACACTATATTCAAATTCAATGAATATTATGTGTTTATATTCAACATTTATTGGCATATCATTTTCACCTATGCACAACATCACATTGCTATTGCCGCTTTACAATATAAACAAAATATAGTCACACTAATAACATAAAAATTATAACAAATTAATAATAAATAGAAAAAAAGCCCTATCTAGAAGTTAAAATAAAAAAACTAAAAAATATTCCTTCTTTGCCTTCTCCTTGTACTATTTTTCTCATCATAGCCACCCTCTTGCATAATCCTTTCACCCTCACAATCAATACCTTGGGATCCTTTCTTCCCTTAATCCCATACATTCACTTGCTATGTGTTCCCATGTATCTACCCCATTCTCACATATCAAACATCTATCCATACCTTTTGCCCCCGTTCCATTTCTCGCTCTTGCCATCAACCGCTTCTCTTGTAAGCTCAACCTTGAACTGCCCACATAGGCTGGTCTACCTTCCAGATCTTGAATTCGATGGTACTGTGAGTTGTATGTACTCTCCTTTATTTTGATTTGGCGAGTCCAGTATTCCACCTCTTTACCCGTTCTCCTTACATGTTCTTCCAAGGCTCCTTCTTCTACCATTACCTGTCCCACTGCTGTTTCAGATAGTCCAAACTCCCAGTGAGCCAAGTTTTTTTGGTCCTTTGGTGCTCCCACGTACTTCCCCCCTTTCTCACCCAGCATTCCCATACACACTTTACCAAACACCCATCTTCCATCAAATTCAACCTTTCTTCGTAATTTGCCACCAAACTTACTGTTTCCCATTTTAGGCTCATCCTTCCCGCTTCCTGCAGTACTATATACAACGGCATAGTCCACTTTAGTCCAAATAGGTCCTTTAAGAACCACGTCGGTTCCTTCTCCACTACCTCCCATGCACTCATACATATCCCATGCTTCCACACCATACAGTAACAGTATTCTCATACACGCATCTCACAATCTCATCGCCACTCCCTAATTACATCCCCATCTCTCTTTTACCCTATCCCATGCACACCTTTCCTTTTCTTGTATCCATAACACATACTCTCCCGAACGTCCATTTGATTTAATCGTACCCCCTAGTATTATTATAATCGATATAGACTGTAGTGATTAAAAATAATTGTGTTTTACAATTTTTTGTGTTTAATACAATATATTTCGCCTCTTCGGCATCATCAAGGTGCGTTCTTAAATGCTAAAAATTCCAGAGTAAAATAAATGAGATATGGACTAGTGGCGGAGGTAATTTTTATGTACATGACTTCGAGGGTGTTGATCACGTCGGGGTTACCAATGTGGAAAGATGTTGTTCAAGAGTTGGAATTACTAACGTACTTTTCGGTGCAGTTACAAAACATGTGCTTTATTACATGTGGTATGTCACACCTGCCGAGCGTCTAGGAAAAGATGAGTATTGCGTTGTGTTGTTAGAGACGATGTGTACTGTCGAGTGGTTGAAGACCAAGTGACCGAGATGCGCAAGCTGTCAGGCTTGGCAACTGCGGTGGAAAGGGTGCGGTGTTCAGAAGTCTGAAGAGAGAAGAAAAGTAAATTAGAGCAGGAAAATCTTAGCCTGATAGAAATACATTCTAGATGGCAGGTGTGACCGTTGGAATATCATTATATTGTGTAACATATAAATTTGGAGGGAATACATTCCCCACAACCTTTATTACCTAAATGGAGGATGTGGAGGTTGAAACATTGATGATTGTGGAATGTTTCTGTTTTTTTTTTCAGTCGAAGGACAATATTATTTCGTTTTTTACGAAAAGAGGAAAGAACGTCTGTAATCTAGCGAATGCGTGTAGGTTCATAAATCAAATGACTCATTAATTGATTCATTAATTTCGATCAAAAAATGTAAATTAAGAAAGATACCATTTTTAAAATAACCTCAAAATGGAAACAGATATTTCAATGACATTAAATCCAAATGAATCAATTACAATGTCACATAAAAATCACAGAACAATATAATTGCTGATAAAATAATTACTAGAATTTCGATAAAATTCCTCTTCAAATAACAATTGGAACATGTATTTGTGATTTGCAAATGGATGTTTTTTACTTCAAACTTATCAAAAATTAAGTTATAAAGTTTGATTCTTACAAGTACAAGTGGCTGATGTAATTGACAATGATAGATAGCTATAAATTAAATATTGGAATTTGATCGCCGATATTATGGCGAGAACAAGTTGCAGTGCACGTGTGTCATTCGGTGGGAATTAAATTTAAAAAAAATTACAAATATAACCAAACGGATGTCATAAATCATAAATAAGTAACACGAGTTATACATACATTCGAGTTTATGCCAATTCTATCATATTTCCCTTATCAGTATCTCCTATAGAAATCAATGGATATAATGTATAGTGCAAATCGACATTGATTGCAAAAGATTTCAAAAGTTAATATTTAAGCGCAGAAATCTAAATTTATCTAGACAACTATTATTATTGAGCCACATCCGCGATATTAGTAATACGTGCATGTAAATAACATGTTTACACTACTGTTATTTAACATGGTTTACTATTAATGTCATTAGATGATTGGTAATACGCATCATTACACACCAAGGACGATAATGTTGCTGTTTGATAAAATAATCATTCGGGGGCAATAAATAAAAGTGTATAACCGAAAAAAAAACAAGTTTGTCGAGTGACATTAATCTGAAAATGTAAATATTCTGTCTTTTTATCAAGTTAAACAATGAATGCAAATGGTTGTGATAATAGAACATTATTATTATATATGTAGCAGGTATACATGTTTGTAAAACTTAAATAGAATAGAATTAATAGATAGGTAAAAGTATTGCTTCGTAATTAATGAATCCTAGTTCTTAATTAACAAAGTAATCAGTAAGTACAAAGTACATTCAGTGAACCAAAAATAAGTCACTAATTTCAATCACTAATAAATCACTAATCAGAAATAAAGCAGATGCTTCCAGAATCAAACTAATTTACTTTCCGAAATTAAGTAAAAATATTGCTGAAAATCCCACAGTTATAAAGTTAAATGTAGTTTCCTAGTTTTCGCAATTAGACATGTAATAATCGCTTAATCATTATTGAGTCTTTCTAGTGCTCTGATTGTGAGTGGGGTTAACAAAACTACGCAAAATATTGAGGAAGTTTTGCTTACTCATAGTGTTTTCCATTCAACTCGTGGCGAAAGTAATTAATCAAGTAAGTCAAATTAAGTAGAAATAACTTAAAGAGATAGTAAATTAGATGAATCATAATATTTCAACGATTTCAACCATTAATGACCGGACTTGGCATACAAAAGGTCAATCTCGTGGCATGTGCATCTCAAAGTCAAGTAAAGATTTGTAAGCTAAACCACAAGAAATTCGAGTAAATGTTAATATCATTAACATTACAGGCTGT
>WSZQ02069305.1:10870-24023 GCA_019419845.2 Weissflogia rhopalogaster
CAAAGTCAAGTAAAGATTTGTAAGCTAAACCACAAGAAATTCGAGTAAATGTTAATATCATTAACATTACAGGCTGTAATAATTTTTAAAAATTAGAATATCGTGAACCTAGTTGTTTTACAATTATTCTTGACTGTTATTTAATAATTAAGGGCCAATACCCTTTTTTAACTGCGATTTCTTGTCTGGCCCCACCAGTCACCGGTGATTATTTGTTTCACACCTTCCTATTTTCGAAATTCTTCGCGCTTCGCGCTGCCGTCTCCCGAACAATTTTCTTGATCTACGTCCCTTCCCCAACCATTCTCTTATATTCCCACCCATGCATTCCAAGTCATTCAACACCCCCTCGCATACAACAAGATGCATACCCCATCCAGACCTTTCTTCCCTGGTCTTCAATTCCACATCCTGCCCAGGCCATAATCCTTTTATCTTCTGCGGTCATGTTCTTTTTAACAATATAGGTGAGTCTCCGTGCTATTGTTTGGATTAGGCCGTACACTGGGTTATACGAACTGTTTCCGATACACTCCTGGCGCTTCCGCTCTTCTACCTCCCGACCCCTTTCACGTGCAGACTATTCCAATATTCCTAACTTGCTTATCATTGCTTCAGCTACCTGTTCAGATAAACCCACATCCTCCTACTCCCTTCTTCTGCTTTCTCTCCATCCAGTCACTCCTTTCCTTGCACACCATCCCCATATATCCTTCACCAATCCCTTATTCCACATTCCCTTCAGTTTCTCCTCAAGGCACTCTACTCAGAGACTCCCATTTAATTATCATTCTTCCACTCTCTTGTAACACTATGTACCTTGGGGTAGATCTCTCGAGGCTCATCAAATCCTTGATGAACCATGCTTGCTCCCTCTCAATTACCTCTCATTCACTCAATCCCCATGCCTCTCATAATCTCAGTACGACATCCCAGTTATTCCCCCACATCCGTTTCACACTTCCCCAAGCACTCCTCGCTTTGTATCCATTTCACATACTCCCCCCACTTACCATTTGCACTAATCAGGAACCCCAATTATCCAATGTGTACCACACTTACCATATACTCCCTCGTCCCATAAAAAACGTTTAGTTAATTATTTAATAACTGGTCTGTTAGTAGGTTGTTCAGATATTCTAAATTTAGAAAAGTAGACATCATGTCTTGTTTGTTGACCTCTCCTCTGTAAGGACACCCAGTCAAGTACATTAAATTATCACTGAATTTAATATTTTTTTTGATATATTTAAAGATTAGAATATCCAAAGGAATTGGGCCTAACAACAGTCTGGTATTAATACATTACATTTTAATATCTTGTCCAAACAATCCTTTTGAATAAAAAATGTAAATGTTACAATTGAAAAACATGTGTTATAACATGTGATTATCACTTGAATTTTTATCAAAACCTATTTTTTTTATCAATCCTATTTCATATCTCTTTTCACTCTTTATTTGGCTATACTTATCAAATTCTCTTTAAATTATCTAATATGTTTAATCAACATTCATAGACAACATGATATAAAAAATGGCCTACCACAGCATGCCTAAAAACAAGAAACATAAAAAACATGAAAATAAATCATGAAAACCGGATTCAACTAGTAATTAAACAAAAACGCATATCATAATTTCTCTGCTGACCCTAAAATCCAGCCAATGATTTTCCAGCAAATGATTAATGATTAATTAAACGAACTGATATTCAGGCTGATAAATTTGAATATAAACCGACGTCGCCAACATTTTTCGGACAGTTTGTTACAAATTTTGCTACCGTAACTTTGTACAAAGACAGAACAATCGCAAACAAGCCGAGCCACAAGCAATGTAAGTCCCACAACAATGAATAATTACTTCCAGACAGACATAAAATAATTATGTTCATTAGTAAGTAAGAAAGTAACAATTTCATGCAATTAAAAAGACGCCGACGGCGGCCCAATGCACTTTGTACAAATCCGCCAGTCAATAAGTTGACTTTGGACCAAAACACAGACGACTCGCACGCGAGGCAGGAATAGGAAACGCCGCAGACGTTCTTATCAACCGTCCGTTGAGTCAATTAAAAGTGTAGCTCTATAATTACATCAAACTTATTTATAATTTACATTAATTAACGCATAAAAGCCCGCCTTGTTTTGCGATTTTATTTTGCTTGCCTTTACTATCAATGTCGAGTATTTAAGCATCTCAGAAAGCAAACGCAACTCATTACTACTTGCACTTTTAGATTGTATACATAGCAAGAAGAGTGAATAAGTTTTGAAATTTGGAAAGATAAGAAAGTTTCGTGTAAATATGGTTGCCGAACGTCTTAATAAATTGCACTCAGTTCTCGACGAGTTTCAATTGTCGCCCTCACCGTCCTACAAGATGGCTGCAGTCATCCCTAATGTAACGCGTATTTCCAATCGGATTATTCGTATCCTGGGGTGCAATCCAGGACCGATGACTCTGCAGGGGACGAATACATACATAATTGGCACCGGAAAAAGGTAAACAACCTTTATATTTGATTTTTAACAGGCATTTTGAGGTTAAATTCGTTGTTTGTAGATTCTACCATAAGATGGCACTTAGTACTAATTTTAATGTTTCAATTTATAACAGTACTGTTTTTTTTTTCAGGAGAATTCTTCTTGACACGGGCGATTCAGGAGTTCCACAGTACATTAACCACCTGAAGGGTGTTTTGGAGAGCGAGAAAGTTGACTTGGCGCACATTTTTATTTCGCATTATCATCATGATCATATTGGTGGAGTTAACGATGTTCTAGAGTTGGAAAATACAAGTATGTATTGATAAAAATATTGATAAATATAATAATATTGATAAAAAGAACATTATTATTAACCAGAGATTTTATCATTTAAATGCTTTTTGTTATTATCTTTCGACAGAATATTGCCAAGTTTGGAAATTTCCACGAACTGAAGACGATATCACCGTAAAATACGATTCCTTCAAAGACGGACAGGAATTCAGTGTAGAAGGAGCAACTCTACGTGTGTTACACACTCCAGGTCACAGCAGTGATCACGCAGTCTTCCAACTCGTCGAAGACAACGCAATCTTCGCCGGTGATTGCATTCTAGGCGAAGGCACAGCAGTTTTCGAAGACCTACACGACTACATGCACTCCTTGCAGCTAATCTTGGACCAAAACCCAGGCGTCATCTATCCTGGCCATGGCAACATCATCCACGACCCAACCGAACGTTTGCGTTTCTACATCGACCATCGTAACCATCGTGAAACACAAATCCTCAACGAGCTACGTGAACATGCAGATCAAGATTACGATGCCCTCGACCTCGTCAAAGCCATCTACGTCGACACACCAGAACAGCTTTACCCTGCTGCCTCCGTTAATGTTACGCATCATCTCACTAAACTGCTGAAAGATGGAAAAGTCACCTGTGACAATTCCACACAGCGTTGGCAGTATAAGGAACATATATCGAAAATCTAAACAGTCCTTCTGTCATGGTTGGTCCAAAGGGTTACAGTTTCAAAGTCTATGCCTTTTTGTATGCTCAAGAATGTTATATTTTTAAATGTTTAAGTATTAATTACGTTATTTATTGTAAAGATCGTTGGATAATGGTTGCAAGGTTGCGGAATAATCGCATTTGACGATTATTGTAATAAATAAATCAATGCAAATCAATGTATGCGTATTGTTCATACTTACGTTTACCAAACGTAGGCAACACGCAATAAACACTTTAGAAAACCGTCAATAAAACGCGTTACGTGGCGTTACCGACGAATGCGTTTACTCGGCGGAGGCATCATTTCACTGTCGTCTTCGAACTTATGTCGGGCAATAAAGTCGAGGAGTTTTTCTTTCGTTACTGGATGTCGAATCGATTCACAGACAGCTGGAAATTAAATATTTTGTTTTAAATTTACGCCATCTAGGAACATTTAAAATGAAAACGATAAAATATGTATAGACGCCAATATATTATTGTAATGCAAGTGTTTCCAAACTGGGAGGCGGGGGTCCCCTTGGAACATTGCTGAACACGTGAAAACTGAAGTAATACTAACAAGGAGAGTGTTCCAATTGTCCAACACCAAATTGAATGAAACTTTTCGTACGTGTTAACGGGATTTTATGCCGTTTGCCCAAAAACAATTTTCAAAGTTTGCCACAAATAGAGCATGGTATATATTGCTGTAACAGCACGCTTTGCCGTATCGGCTTCGTGGCGGCTACGTTAGAGTGCTTGCATTCTGATGAAAGGTTTGCGGTTTCGGATTTTGCCTGTGACCTTTTTTTTCTTTGTGTCGGAGAAGCACCTTCATGTTATTTATTTATTCGCCTGAAAATGTCTGGCCATTTCCTCAGTGAGTAATTTTATTTTAGTTTTATAAAACTCCAAAACTTCGCTCTTTCAGATGTTACACACCTAATTGTTCTGACACCCTTTTCCGGTGTTATAAATACATTATGTATATTATACATATTCCTAACAACCGAATAAATGAGTCCCGCCCAGCACAATAATTAGGTGAGAGTTACAACCTAAAGGAATTGAAAATATGTACTGGTCCATTTTTGTAATAGCATAATGTACAAGGAACTTGGAATGGTACCATTTTCCTCACGAGTATGACAAATTCGCCTTCGGTCATTCAAAATGAACATTAGGCAACAAAACAAAAAAGGCTCCTCCAACAAATATAAAAATAAAATTTCAACATACCTGCTGCAGTTGTATAACTATTCGGAAAGCTTTTATCAGTCCTCTCGCGCATAAACTTCCACTGACCATCTTCGAACTTGCATTCAATAATCTTCCCGTCAAGGTCCTTTATGTCTTTCGTGTAGCGCATTTGCGCATAAGGTTCATCCTTACGACCAACATATAAGAAGCCCACTTTCTTGGATACAATTCTAAGAAAAGCATTAATTTGTAAACTATAGTAAACTAAAAGCTCAAATAAACCGTCAAAACTCACCCAACACCTTCATGTTTAACAATCTTAAGCTTAAAATCAACCGAATTCATATCCAAAGGTTTCCATTTCAGCACATCGTCACAACGCCCAGCCACGTAGGGTTCCTTCGATGGTTGAAAGATAAGACCGTCAGGTTCGTGTGATAACGTAGCTGCAAATTTTTGTCCCAGCAAGCTGCCAGCTTGCGAAAGATCCCAAAACTGTTTATGTCGTATACTAAAAGGCTCCGACGCCTTATTAATAATACCCTTCTCCATTGCTGCATAGCGTGGCTTAATGATTTCATTCTCTACGCAGTGTAATCGAATCGGATAAAATTCCATTTTGCCCACATCTTGCGCTTCAAATTTGATAATGTCATACGCGAGATAACGTGGTATGCTTTCACCTTCCACTTTATCTATCACCATTTCCTTTAATAATTGGCATTAAAAAAACATAAATATCTTCGAAATAAAATTAAAGGTAAGAAATAACTTACGCCATCTATAAGAGTGTCTTTTATATGAGCGTACAAATCCTTTCTGCGTGGAAAACGCAGGCCGTCCACAATGAAAATATTGTGGTCTCGATCAAAGAAGTAAATGTCATTCTCGCCATCAATGAGCATCATATAACGCATACCATCGGCTTTCCAAGACACTCTATATGGTTTTTCATGCAAGAGATTAATATTCGTGTTGTCCATTGATACTGGTTGTGATCCAGGAAATCCTTTACTGTGAATAAAATGTTAGTTTATAATTACTGCAAAAGTAGGAATGTCTAAATTTCAGAAGATATTGATATATGTTACTATGGAAAGTAGGAAAACTTGAAAAAGTATGCAAATAGTGTATAGCTAACTGTACACAATACTATATCAAATTACACATGATAAATTTATCGATATAGAGTTCATAATGTTAAACGACTACTAATAATCAATACTTATTAACAATCTAAATCTAAACTTGCTTTTGCAAAAAAACTTACGTTTTCCATTCGCACATGGTCTGTACTTTCTTCTGCAACTGAAAGGCTTTCGGTTGCTCTGTAAAGTGATAAACACCAGGCACTCCCTCCATGAATTGAGCACGTCTCTGATTACCTTTTTTGGACTTTGCCTCTTGAGATGAACTACTCCCAGAATTGTTCTCTGATGTTTCCGGGATGTTAAAGTTTGGTAAACTGTCATTATCATTATTTACATTTGGTTCGCTATCATCTGCAGAATTAAAAAGGAGGAATTAGTAACAAAAATCATAAAAATACAACATTTGAAAAAAATCAAACAGAGCACAAAATAAGTTCAGAAAAAAAACTTTTAAGACATGTATCCCAATGTTCATTAAGCAGCATAATTACATGATTTTTTTTGTGTAATTATTCGACGTTGCAAGAATGTTGCAAGAAAAAAATATAGATGATTTTACTTGTAAATCTTACCAAAACACCAATCTGGTAATTCTGGTGGTGGTGGAGTATCATCAGGATCATCATACCTCGAATACAACTCCTCTAAATAATCCTTTTTGTAAATCCCAGGCGGTCGAACATCAGCAAACATTTGCAATGCTGTTGGCAAACTACAATCTTCCTTCTCCACCAAATAAGACACAATCAGGAAGCCAGTACGATTGAAACCATGCGTACAATGCACGCCTATAGCATGCAAAGGATGCTGTTCGATAAACCTAGACACAACGCTAATGAAAGTCTGAGTCTGCTCTTTCGACGGCGTTTCCCCATGCCCTCTGCAGGACAACTTCCAGTATGTGATACCATTATCCTTCAACACATTCTCCTTATAGAACCTCTTCGTATTGGTCAAATCAATCCACAAACCTAGTTTAATCTAAACGAAAGAAAATATATTATCAATAGTGTGAGCGAAACTCAATATCGTAATATCGACGAAAATATCACGAGAAAGTATACCTTTCTCGTGCGACAGTGGTCCATCAGCATCTCTGGATGAAACCAGCATGCTTGTGGCACCTGCTCATTAAAATCTTCGCTGAGGGGCACCTTAAACGGCAGGAATTTGTTGATAATTAGATTGTTTGCCTTTCGGGGGCAGTTTAGCCAGCGATTTGGGACAGGACCCGGACCCCTCTTGCCCGACTTGCTCATTCTAGCTTCACTCGAAGAGGTTAGGTTCGAAGCACTACTCGTTCTACTTAAAATTTAATCATTTAAACTCAGTATGTTACACTTCTTGGTTAAACTAAACGAAGTGCTTTTAATTCTGCCGAATAGCGTATTGACAATAATTATATTAGTTGAGTTTTTATTATAATATTCACTAATTTGTTCGGAAGCATACAGAAACGTCAACACCACAGATCTTATATTGGTCAACACTCAAATATGCTACTGTATGCAACTTAATATTCATCATAGACTGTAGTTATCTAGATAGGCAACCTGTACGACATTTGGTACAAGCATTAGCGCCAACTGGATGTATTTTGGTATAAAGTGAATAGAGGGGTGAAAGCAGATGATTACGAAAACGATTCGCCATGGATTTCCGAGAAGAGGAAGCGCCCACAGGGAATGCCACTCGAGTTGGTACTGCTGTGGATGGGCGTTGATGAAGACGAAAAGATTCAGTGTTGAACTGTTTTAACCTGAAGAGAATTCAACAAAATTCCTGCAAAACATAACATTTCTTGACAGATTGCTAGATGTACGTTTAGATTACAATTTTACAAAAGAAAAATTACTTGACATAATCTTAAAGCACGAGGGCAAAGGCCTGGGGAAAGCAAAATTTTTCGCTGATTATCGGTATTCGTCGTAGGTTTTCGTTGCCCAGTACTGTTGCTGCCGCTTGCGGCATTTCTGCTTGCATTTCCCCATAGATTATAGATATAATTTTAGATTATGCATTTTCCCTCCATTGCTGACGACCAAAAGTTCCGTATCGAGTCCCTTCCTGTACATCTGGAAATGAGTCTCTGTATTACAACTCTGGTGCAGGATTGTCCTGGCTGGGAAAAAACACTGTTGCCTCCCTCGCATTAACCTGTTGTTGTAGTCACAATCGCCCCCCTGTGTCTTGATACAAAAGGGTTGTTCTTGGCCGCCTTCATTTGCGTTTGAATACTATTTGGTAGTTGGGTGTTTATATTCCCTTAATGGCCAGTCCTTTGTGCCAGGACTTTCAGATCATCTCTTCTCAGGTATTTTCCTTTCTCAGCACGTTGCTGATTTTGAGTCCTGCAGGTTGATATGGACGCACTCCCACCTCAAGGCGCTTAGGGCTGGGCATCCATGTTACCACGCTTCCTCTGCTCGAGGTTTGCACCCAGTCGACCCTATTATCAATAAGCGACTCCATGACATGCACGGTTAGCATACCCTCTATGAGGATGATTGGGGTATATCGACTTCTCCTTTCTGACGATGCCACCAATCACAGCAAGCATTAGGACCTCCGGTCCTTACCTGCATAAAGCGGTCATGTCCTGCTTCTCCAGTTCTGCTATCGACGCACGGACGATGGTAAGTGTCAACTCCTTGGTTTTTCCGGAGCTTGTCCTCCATAGAATTCTGCGACGGCTGCAGTCCGAATATCGAGTTCTCGTTCGAATACTCCTGATTATCCGATAAATTAACTAGTACGGTGCTGTGCGGCATATTGGCAGCTTCAACCACCTTCAGTGCTACCTCCCATGGTAACAAACTGTGTTACTGCAGGTCAGACTGTCCAATCCTGCGTGCCAGAATGGCATCAATCTTTAAGGAGCGTTGCCGGATAGTCGAGGGGAATTATTCTCTCCTTGACACCTGCTAAAGCCTTGCTCTGGGTTGGCCCATGGGTTGTGGAGGCTTGTTGTACTCTACTGCTCAATGAAACGGGGCCTTTCCCCTCTTGGGGTCGCTTGGCGGAGACACCTCATTAGAGATGCTCATCCCTGTCGGGCCGTTTTAGTGCGTTTGGTGGCAATTCCTGTTGGGGTGCTCCCCACTCTCTTCCCCCGAAGTGGTGCCTGAGTGGGCATCCATAGGATATTTATTTTCTCAGCTGAGAGCGTCTCCCTCAGGTTCTTCACAGGGAGGTCGTCAACAGCCTGATTTGCCGCGTCACCACAGCTACATAGCATAGGGCACTGGACCACCGTTCCAGATGTGCACTGTATGTTTGAATCCTAACCGTAAGGCCACGAGAGTTGTTCAGGGAAGGCGTCGTTCCCTTATATGACCCATTCTAAGCCACGCCGGCGGAGCAGAGTCGGTGTGTACTTTTGACATGACCACGGGTGCAATGCCTGAAGCTTGTACAATTATCGCACTCCGCGCCAACCATTTGAAACCAATATCTCTATCGTACTTCTTTGAATATATATAACTTTTATTACATTCACTGCTCAAAATGATCTGTGTTCTTACGAGGTTCATAATATCGTGTAATTCGCATCTAAATTAATCTTTTAGACTCCCAAAAATGTTCGTAAACCAACAAAAGCTCTAGAACAATGACGCGCAATCTTCATCAGCGCGACAATATGTTAAACATGTGGTTCTTCAAGAGGCAGGGAGGTTAAGCGGGATGCGTTTGCGAGTATGGTGATTCATACCTCAGAGAGACTGGAAGGAATGAATTCTTGAAACTTCCTTGCTTTTGATTGCAAACATATTCGATAAATTTACAAGTCCTTTATTATGCATACATCCAGAGTGTTACACAAAATGTTCAGTCTCATAATCCGCTTTAATTCCTTAGCAAATATCCAACATTTATACATTCTCTTTGTTTTGCGTCTCAAGATTAGTGTACAAATTTATTAATACGATAACATTTCTGCCTTGTGATACTCGCCTACAGATTTTTAAGTCGCTCGAAGCAAATATATACAATAAGCACGCAACAAATACGCTGTCGCATAAAAATTACATCAAATACAAAAAATTGCATCCACTGTGTGACCACTAATGGCCTTTCGATGTAAGCGTATCGCAAATGGTTCGTTCCTTCGTGTAATTGACTAGTTCCAATTAAAAAATAGGTCTCTTTAAATGTGTGCCCTGGTTGTTAATGTTCCAAAAATCAGCATTATTGAAATCTTCGATATTGTACGGCCATAAAATACATATTTATGCCAAAACCAACAAAATGTATCAAAAGTCACTTAACTAAAGCCGTGCGTAAGTATCAACATCTAAAGTAAGCATTAAACGCATTCGTCTTAAAATATTCTAGCTTTTTGAAAAGAAACTCGTTTAGAAGTCGAATATTGACTTAAACGAAAGCAATCCAAGTATAAATATTTCAGCCGAAAAAATGCACAACTAATCGCATTTCTTCGATTCTGCTTTTAGACTACCGTTGTGACTATTGTTACGCACGAGTTTCTCACGCTTGCGCTGTTCTTGTAATTGGGCAATTTTCAAATTCTTCATTAGTTGTGTCGATTGGTATAACCAGTTGCCCTACAAGTAAATTTAAAGATTAGTACAGATTAAGTAAAGATAAACGCTGATGTTTTATTGAAGGTTACGTTTTCGAACCGAATAAAAACCATACTTTTCTGGGAGGATCTAGAAAGGTTGATGTTAGTATACTTACCACCATTAACATACAATTCAGCAAAATAGGTATAGAGAAGACAACCGAAATGAAGAGTCCACTACTGTCGAAATATTGTTGCCTAGAGAAGACGCTCCAATTCGTCGATGCAATCTCATTAATACTCTCGGAGAAATACACCAATAACACTGTAATTTCAAACACAAACATTTAATTAATTACTCTTGAATTTTCGCAATTGTGGACAAGGTCAAAGTTTCGATTAACATCGCGCTTCAAATGACGCATTGTCTGCAATGAACTGCTAAAATATAGAATCACTACTAGAGACGCAATAAATGTATCAATTTTTAACGAATTAACATTGCGAGAAATTATTTGCCAATTTCTAAATATACGCGTGGTATTTTTACGAGTAGTTAGAGCATACTTGTTCGTGTTATGTTCAACTTTGAAGTAAATGTAAGTGCTATGGAAATTAACTTCTTTAATTTTCCATGATAATTTCAAACCAACACGATATTACTAGATGCTTTAAAAATATTGACATATTTCAATGAATTATATAAACTAGCTTTTTCTTAAATATTGTGTCGCGAATGCGATAAAGTTAATCAAGAATTTACAATACAATTTTGAATAAATATTTCTGGAAAGTTTGGACAAGAGATTTCCTCGTGCAGATAGGATGTCTCGTAGACTTAGACATGTCCAATAGATTTAGATGTTAATGTGACTGACAGAAAATGTGGATAATTCTCTGAACTGGACACAAAGAAAACAAAACTTTGATTGTCCCAAAACGCATACACAACAAGAACATGAAAAAACAGGTGACGCCAAAAAATGTGTTAACAATAGAACCAAGAAAGTGTGATTCGAAGAAGCACATAGATTGCAAACTCTGCTAAAAAGGTATATGCGGAAATGAAGATGTACGTGACTTCAGATACCAAGGATCAGCCACGCGCTCCACGGGGCAACCAAGGAAGTACCCATCTTCAAATGGGAGGAAATCAGTATATATACCCACGACTCAAGGTCAGTTGGACGGGGGTACTAGTAGTGCTGGTAGTACTAGTCGTACTGATCGTGCTGTTCAGTAATAGTCAGCGCCATCGCAGAGTTATTAGTAGTCGTGATTGTTTGTAGTTCGTTGTAACTTTACTTTACTGTTCGTTAATATACGCTAAGTTAAAAAAACATTCGTGAGTTCCTATTGTGCCACCCGAAGACACTTCCACAGCTAGCAGTAAGCCGAAGCCCGTCAGCATCGCACCACCAATCTCTACGCCGTCTCCATACGACCTAGAGATGTCCGTCATCAAGTGGTAAGTACCATTTACTTTATCCCTGGTAGATAGCACGGTAGCTAGATGAATAATAAGTAAAAGTCAAGCGAGTTAGGTAAACGTTAATAAATCAAAAACCTCTCGAACACCACATATGATGGAGACGCTCGGCCCCAACGTCACAATATGATACAATTTTCAAATAAAAATACAAGAAATGACGAAGTTATTAATAGACCAATTTTCTCAAAAACCATGGCAACGATAAAGTTATTTACATAAATTGATAATTTCTTTGATATATCATTATCTTCATTATAGTATCCACTTTAGTGTTTTCGGATGATTTTTGATGGAACGCCACTGTCATTTTGATCGGCTCTAGTACTAGGCAATTTTTTTAAATTAGTATAATTTTTGTTAATATTCTCGAAAATGTAACTCTAACTTTATTTGACATACTTGAGAAGACAGCCTTAGAATATGATGCAACTTCATGCACTTAGGTTTCTCGAAATGAAACGAAAATTAAGTAGCTGTCAAAAAACCAATGTAAATATGAATAAACATATTGCTAAAAGTGGTGTTTATATTTTATGTGGTGAACCTCCTTTTAAATTCAGACAGAGTTTTCTCGCTGAAAAATTTCTCATTCGAGTCAAATTTTATTCCTTATACCTAGTCTTTAGTCATATTGAAAAGTTAAGTCATATTTGTCTTGTGTCAAATATGCAACTTAAATTGCTATTGTAAGAGCTTTTAGGACTACTGAGCCTTTTAGGCATATTCTTTCTTTGCCTTCTATTTCTCAAGAGGATTATTGAGTAAGGTTTTTTTTAACTTGAAATTTTCTTTTCAAAATTTGTTTCTTGGTTGTGTGTTTCTTTTGATGACTGGGCAAGTTTTATTGATCTGAACTTTCCAAATTGTTATCAGATTTTTACAGATGGTTCTGTTAATCCCTCATTGTCTTTGTCTGGTGCTGGTATTTTCATTCCTCATCTGGGTTTTGAAACATTTTTTAGACTTTGAGATTTTGTGTGCATTACTTTTGTTGAGGCTATGGTTATTCTCTTTGCACATGTTATATTAGTGACCTTGAAACAAAATGGTTTAGTTCAACCCAATTTGTTAGATGGCGCAAGTAAGTAATCGGCTATAATCGGTGTTTCCGACCAGCGACGAGTTTTGAAATGTTCATAAACAGTTTCGTTTCATTTATTGCCCTGAATGACAATGAGATAACCTTTTTGCTTTTGATATATTGTCAATACTTGACTCTATCGGCTTCTTTTCCGTAATGTAAGTCTGCAAATAATTTCATTCTTTAAATCGACTAAAACCTCCAAGTTCATAAGT
>WSZQ02069316.1:8513-24010 GCA_019419845.2 Weissflogia rhopalogaster
CATAGGATTTTCATCATAAACCTCTCTGATTATTGACAAGTTCCTGCAATCGTTCTACAAGAACATAAAAAATATGAAAGTACCAATATAATATATACTTGTAGTGGCTTACCTAATCGCCGTTAACTTTTATCACGTTCAAGTAAACTTTAAAAGGTTAAATTTAAAATAACAAAATAGAGCCTAACTCTTAAATTGAAACAAGACACACATTTTTAAAACAAAAGTTAAAATATCATTAATAGATTCTGAGATATACATTGTCAAAGACCGTAACGCCCTTACTACCAGCTTGTTCCACAAGGCAAGCGCGTCCATAGAACATCTGCTTAGGAAATTGCAGACCCTGTAAAAACTAAAAATCCAAACATAAAAAAAGAAAGAAAAATTAAAGAATTTAATCAAGAAATAAAACTTTCTAATATAACTATAACAACTGCAGATATACAAGGTAATCACCATTAAGAATGATAGAATGTCGTGTATTAATTACTAGAAACAGAAACATTGTAATTACCGTGCTTCCATCACGCACAAGTCTTGGCAATTACACAAATAAGTAAACAAGCTACAAGCATGCAACCGAAGGAAGGAATCCTCTTACAACTACAACAATAGCTAAAAAACTCAGAACAAACTAGAAAATGGAAATATGTAAATTAGAACGAATTCAATACAATTATCTCATCTATTCAACAATTCCATCTTTTTTTACTTATGAAATCATCAACAAGTAATAAGCAATTTCAATTCAATTGCAATCGAAAACTAATAATGTGAAAGGTCTTCAATAATACGAGTTATTCTAGGAAATCTGATAAAAAGACGACGAAACAAGTCTATCTTGAACTAATTGGAAGAGATAAGCAATTGGAAACAAATGTTACCAAACCTAAAGCTAAGAAGATATGAAACAAAGACTAATAAGATGAAAGCAAAGAGGAACGAAATTTCATCCAATGAACTTAAAGTAATTGTGACTAATTGGAATCCAATAGAGGCCAAATGTTACCAGAAAATAAGTAATTATTTAGTTTAACAAGTATTTTCTGAGGTGCTTCATTATTTTTTAATAGCAGCTAAAATCCTTCTTAAAATCCTTTAACTTAAAAACTACTAGATTATCTAAGGTAAAGGGCAAAAAAATGGAATAGTAGAGAAAAGAAATGAACTTTTAAAAGAACCTTGTGAAAATTATTAGGTAGATCTGTACGAAATTGAATGCAATTTTCTTTCAAGTCAACGAAAGGTCTGCATGAATTACGCCTCGTATATTGGCGACGATCGTGCTTAGTCGCAAGAGACTTACGCAACCTACACATACAACGCACACACTTATACACACAAATACAGGCACATAGATGGAACATGAGATGAGTACGTAAGATGCCAAACGAGTACAAGTCGCGTAAGAAAACCATTTGGCCTCCAAGCTAATAACGAGTCGTGGAAGAGAGACGGCACCAGGTGAAAAAGTGAAAATCACAGCATTCGAGCTCCATCGAGTGCAGATTTATCCCGCCTAATGTGACTTAATGTGTGGCGAGGATGCGCGTGCACGTCGACTGCATCACGATTTGGATTTTTGCAAAACTGGTCACCGTTTCGCTATATAAAGCCAAGAAGAGTCATTCTTCGTCTTCTTACAAAAGAGACCTCTTTCAAAAGAGACCTCTGAAAAAGAACCTCTAAACTTTTAAGAAGAATCTGCTGTTTATAAAAAGAACCTTTTTTTATTAAGAAGAAACTCGTACTATTAAGAAGAAATCATTACTATTAAGAAGAAACAAATACAATTAAGAAGCACCTTCTCTTAATAGTAATAAGAGAACCTGCTAAGATTGTGCCTAAATTATGGTTTAACAACTCAAAAAATAGTAAAGACGTTTTAAAAATGAAGTTTTTGCGATTTTTCGTAGTGATTTTAGCAATTTTAGTGTTGGAGACTCAAAGCGAAGATTTTAAGGTGAGTTTAGGTTATTGAAGTAAAATCTTGCAAAGTATATTTCCTTGTAGAAATCGCAATTAAGACGACATTTGACTGGAAATTACGATAGCAATCAATACGCTAACGATGGTGGAGGTGCAGGTGAGGGTTCCGCAGTGGGTGGAGGCGCCGGGCTGGCCGAGGATAGTAATCTGAACGATGCCAATGAGATCGAAGGCAGCGATGGTGGTGAGCATGTGGCGAGTCTCTTCGAAACGATCCCTGGCCGGCCGCAACACGATTATCCCACCTACAGGAGCATCCCGAAGACGGGTTTCACGTGCAAAGGCCGGGTTAATTGGGGTTACTACGCCGACGTCGAGACGGAATGTCAGGTATTTGCGGACTTAATTAACTGCGGCCTGAAATTGAAACAATTCCCGGCCGCGAGAATCACGCTGTGGAAATTTCTCGCCGGCTAGCAGGTTACCGAAAACGCCCACAAATTCCCACCAAAATCGCCAAATTTCCCAAAATCGACATTCCCTACTAAATAACATAATTGTTCTATAGGTTTTTCATGTTTGCGAGTCGGAATATTCGAAAATATCCTTCCTTTGTCCACTGGGTAGTGCGTTTAACCAAAAACACCTAGTGTGCGACTGGTGGTATAACTTCGACTGCAACGAGGAAATCAGTTTGACCTCGCTGTATGACGACTACGACCTGAGTCTCATCGACGGACGAGATTCGCCTGAAAGTAGCCAGCATCGTCGACACGGTGATAATCGCGATAATCGATCCACACTTCAATTTAATCCTGGATACGCTCTTCGCACGGATCGCAAGGAACTCAAGGACGTCGAAGAGGATGAGGACTACTACGCTAATGACGATTTGAACCTAGTTTCATCGGGTGGGAATATCTAACACAAAATCACAATTTCCCACAGACTTTACTTCAAGACGAAATTTACGAAATTAAAAACTACAAAACCAAAAAAATAAGCCATTCTATTGAGTCTTTATCCCACGGTCCCGAAACCCGATTAATAATTCACTGCCTACGTGTGATATACTTTTCTAGGACAACGAAAAACGACCCCAACGAATTCGCAATAAAAGCCTCATTTGTTAGACACCTCTAAGTTTACCATCCATTTTCCTCGTCCGTCTTTGACGCCCCGTGCGTTTTTTTTCTTCCTTCGCTTTGGCGTTGCAATTTTCTTTGTTCTATGACCGGCTGTTACTCTTTAGGCTGGGGCGATTTTTCCATTACGGAAAGTCGAGTTTTCCAACAAGTGCGCTGCGCGCTGCCAGTCTCATTCTGCCATTCACTTTCGCATACGGTCCGGCACTTGCGCCAACTAACTATGCAATTAACTCGAACAATTAAAGTTCCACGTCTATGGTTTTTTATTGGGGTTAATAGTTTCGCCAAACAAGGTACGTACATTTTTGTGTTAAATTGGAGTTATTTATGCTGCTAAGTTTTCCTTTGTTGAATTTAATATGAATGTGCTTCATGGTAATTAAAACCCATATTTAAACTTTAACGAACCTAAACTAACCTAACGTTACCTAACCTATCCTAACCTAATCTAACCTAACCTAACCTAATCGAACCAATTCGAACATAACTAAACCTAACATGGCATAACATAACATAACCTAACCCGACCTCGCCTAACCTAACTTAAGATAACCAAGCGTAGCCTAGACCAACCTAACCCTACCTCAAGTCTCCTAAACACAAACCTAACCAAGCCTCAATTCTCAAAAAAAACCTAACTTCAAAGCTCCAAAACACATATATAATCTACCTCAATTCTAATAAAAACAAACATAAATCTCCCATAAGCAAACATGACCTAACCTAGCCTAATCTCACTTCACCCAAAAACACAAACTTAATCTCACATCTCTCATACACAAACCTAACCTAACCCATCCGAGCCTGACTTGAATTGTCCCAAAAATACAAAGATAACCTCAAATCCCCCAAACATAAACCTAACCTAACCTCAATTCTCCCAGAAACACAAATCTCTCCTTACTTCTCGCAAACACATACCTAACGTTACCTAACTCTAATTTCCTGAGATACTTTGGGTCAGAAAATAAAAACTCGACATTTTTCTTGAAATCTTGAGTTATAAACTTGTACCTAACCAAATTTAAAGTTCCCGAAATGATATAATTTAAATTGAAAAAAAGGCATCCATAATATGAATGCGAAAACAATAAGCGAAGCTTTTCGGAAAAAAGCGAAAAAAAATTGGCTTAACTTGAATTTTCTTCAAATTGAAAATCGAATTTCTTCCTCCCACTCATCCCATCTGTAATTCCCATTAGGGATGGCAAATTGGTATTTTATTAGTATTAAATCGGAACAAATGCCCGTACGAAGCGATCGCACGTTTCTTTCGCTCGAACACGAAGAAGCTAAACTGATCACCGAGATAGAAATTGGAAAAATGTTATATTTTCTACCATTACGATGACGATTTCGAACTCGGACAGATTTCACAAATGTAATTACGGAACAAAAAACTAACAATTTCAATTTAATAGCGACGAAAGTTGGCTCGTTGTAGAAGTTTTATAACTTTGCACCATTAAATTTTTAATGGAAAGTTAGGTAGTAAATATTTACTTAAATTCCAGTTCAAAGACGATTCGGTAGTTGAATGCGGAGCTGTAAAACAAAACCAGAGAGTCCCTCAGCGAATGTTTGTCGTCTACAACAGCTGTACGCTGTTTCTTACTTCAATCGAGGACAGTTTCGGTCATTTGCACACACATACACAGAGGGAAGTTGGGTAAAACAGAGATCCGGAACTGTCCTATTCAAACAGTGATCAAACGCGCATGCTGTGCATATGCATAATGAATTGCAGCGCGTGTGTTTAAACGGTTTGTAACTTTGGGTAAGTGCATTGAGTGAGATGTTTAACAAGTATAACAAAATGTGTTTGTAATGTTTTGTATTTTAAAAAGTTAAAAAGAAAGAAATGAAGTGGGGTAAAGAAGAAATGTACGAGTATAAGGAAGGTCGAATGGGGAGAGTCGTGCGAGCGACTGAAGGTGTCGCGCTCCAAGTGCTTCCTTTTATACTCGGCAGTCGCGCATGCGTATTACGTTGCGCTGGCGCGCAAACGTCAATCACTTGACGCGACATCTAATTTTTATTGATTATTTTGAAAACTGTTAGACAAAGAAAAAATGTCAATATATTCAAGCTCTTATTCTCTTTAAACATGACTGTTTATTCATTTTTTCTTTAAATTAAGAAAAACAATTCGTTAATTTGACCTTATTTTCCCATTTTTGAGATATGTTGCAGTTTTCGGCAGTTTTTTAATATACGGGAAAAAGTTTTAAAATAGTATTTGAGGCCCACCAGGGCAGCATAGTTGGTAGTGCTTCGGTTTACCACGTACGTGGACGGGGTTCGAGTCCCCGGGGTGGGCACCCCACTAGTGTGAATTTATTATTATAAATTCACACTCAAAAATCACTCATTTACTTAATTTATATTAAAAATTCACATGACAAATTCACACCGATAAAGTCACAACAATCGCAATGCGCAACCCACAATACACAAGAAGAATCCACCGACAACATAAAAACAAGACACAACATCAATAACACAACAATAACAACAACATCACAACAACCAATAACAAAAATCACAATAACATGTAATATACACAAAAACACAATAAAAACATATGTATCCAGGATGAAGTACCAGTGAAGGTGGATGGCCAGGTCTGCGGACCGAATACATTATTATTATATTTTAGTATTTGAGACTTATTTCAGAATTGTATAAAGTTGTATTTGGTAAAGTAAAAATGCTCTTAAGTGCTCTGCAGGCGATAGGAATTAAAACCTGTGTTGAGTGGGTCGGATTGGAAGACACGGCACCTGTTGTTGATCCTGGTCAAAGTTGAAATTAGCTTGAGATTCCAAAAACTGTCCTTGTCCCTGTCCCAGCACTTGTCGCCTTTTCTTGTATCTTGATTTGTGAAAGGTTTCGCGTTCTGTGTGCACCCTATTATACATCTCACTCGCGCGTGCGCAGAGAGAAGTAGCGTTTCTTCGCATGCGTCAATGACTTGGCGCGAAGTCTTATTCTTTACATACAAATAATAAGAAAAATGTAAACATTCCGTAACAAAAACGATACAACTTGGGTATATAATAAAATAATTTAATATATTCAAATTTTAAAATTGCCAAAAAGTACATATTAAAAGAAAAACATTTGAAATAATACCGCAAGAAATACTAAATAAAACACATAGCAAACGATACTCGAGAGCAAATAAATAACGAACAAATAAAAATAACGAAAATTCAAGGCTGTAATAATGTGATTTACAATTCTCGAACCCGGCGGCGGTGGCGGTCAAAAATGTTTGACAAAAGCTGGTCTAATAACAATGTGATTTAATATATTAAGAGATAAATATATTAGGATGAGTTGTATTAAATAAAATACCAACAAGAATGAAGAAAGGGAAAGAAGAAATAAACGAAAATAAAAATCGTGATGACGCTGATTGAGAGTACCGAAAGACGCACGAGCAACTGAAGGGTTGGCGTTCTGCGTGCACCTCTTTTATACTTCTCATTCGCGCATGCGCAGACAGAAGTAGCGTGTCTACGCACGCGTCAATGACTTGGCGCGAAGTCTTATTCTTTTCACATCTCTTATACTATTAAAGATAGAGAAAAAATCAAACGTATTCGAGGGCATTCTATCTGGGTGCATGCTTCTTTATTCATTTTTTGTCATCTTGTTCTCTCATTATTTCGGCCAATACAAAAAATAAAGAATATTTTTACATAAAATAAATATTCTATATTGATATGTTGTGAATGAAAACATTCAAATAATGAGAAAAATATAAATATTCAGTAACAAAAACAATACAACTTGGGTATACAACAAACTAATTTAATATATTCACATTTTAAAATTGCCAAAAAGTACATATTAAAAGAGAAACATGAAATAATAACGCATATGTAAAGAAATACGAAATAAAAGACAGCAAACGACATACGAGAGCAAATAAATAACGTATAATAAAAAATACAGGGCTAGAGTATTGTCCTGTCCTACACTGTCGTACATCGCCGAACTCAGACTAACACAAAAATACGTTAAAGTTAAAAGTATACATCACGGTTAGCAACTCCCAACTTTCCCAACAGGCAAGTGTACGTCTCCTTTTTATATTTTTATAACCTTTATGTTTTATAACTGGCTTTTTACTCTTCCCCTACTTTATCTCTCTCTCTCCCACACACGCAAACACATATACCCAAACACTTTTGCCCTCCAATCTCACCAGCCTACTAAAACAAAAAAGAACGCAATAAGCACGCAAAAAATGTTTAACACAAAACAACACAACTCCCGAGCATATAATGTAAAACGTCAGAATGCAGGCGAAATTTATACATTCGCAAATGCCCCATTTTTATAGTTTTTATTGCGGCGCAAAACTGATAACGCAAATAACGTAAGTTTTCCGCATGTTTTACAGCGCGCAAATTTATGATATTTATGCGTGCAATATGTAAACTGTAGGCGAGTTTATATTTCATGCAAAAAAAAAAGAAATGTGTGCAAAAAGTGAGTGGTGCAAGAAAAAAGTGTGGGAGCGAATTACAAATTAGCCGAATCGCCCGGTATTAATTATTTTCTAGGAGTATGGCGTGTGAGTTACGAGGGAATTACTCCGACTTTTACAACTCTTTTTTTGTGAGCGTCCTGGAAGTTAGGATTGGAGAACACGGTGATGAAGAAGAAACGGCGGAGTAAAGGGACGCAGGGGAGTAAAGGGATGCAGGAAAGTAACGGGGAACGTGGGTGGAAGGGGAACCAAGGGGGAGAAACGGAGACACTCGTGTCCACATCGGCTTTGTTGTCGAGGTTCCCTAACCTGAGATTAGAACCATGTCATGCTATGTCATGCAGGCCGCACGCGAGACGATTAGGTTGTTTTTTATTGGCATCGTAAAACGTTGGCGGCGACGTCGGGCAGTGGAGGGACACCAACGGCGAGAGGACGCTGAAAAGCTTGTAAAACGCACACGTTTTTTGTCGTCCGCACACGAATTGTACTGATTTACAACCGTAACGGTGCGCTAGCTACGTATAGCTAGGTTTTATCATCTTTTTGATTGTTATCATCAGCTATAAGGGTACACAGATGGTGCTATTTTTAAAACTGGGCTTATGGTGTATTCTTAGGGTTTTTTGTCCTGCTAATAGTATGTTAAGATATTTAGATAAATTTATTTATATTTATTAATGGAATTTAGACTATTTTCAAGTATCATAGGCTGCAACCACAACAGATGCATTGGCCAGGGCAGAGAATGGTTAAATCAAGAGGACGCTGAAAATCTTGTAAAACGCATACGTATTCGAATTGCACTGATTTACAGCCGTGACGGTATAATAACTAGATGTTATCATCTTTTTGCTTGCTATTATCAATTGTAAGTGCTGTTTTGAAAAGTAGGCTTTTGCCATATTGTTCGATTTTGGGTACTCATCATAGGATATTAATATATTTTTATAAGTTCTTATAGATACGTTAGTGAAAAACAGGCTGTTCTCAGTCATTATTCATTGGCCGAGGCAGTCAAGTGATGCCAAAGGCGAAAGGTCGCTGAAAAGCTTGTAAAACGCACACGTTCTTTCGTCGTTCGCCCACGAATTATACTGATTTACATCCGGAATGTTGCAATAACCCCGTGAATCTAGTTTTTATCATCTAATGTAGCTTTTATTACTATCAGTTGAAAGGATACACAGATGGCGCTGTTTTTTAATATACTTATGGTATATTGTTCATCTTTTAGTTCTCATCAAAAGACGTTATGATAAGTTCTTATAGATATCTTAGTGAAAAGCAGGCTGTCCTCAGTCATTACAGCCTGCAACTACAACAGTCTGCAACTGGCCAAGACAATGAAGCCAATGACGATAGGACGCTGAAAAGCTAATTTACTCGTGATAAGATTTTAAGATATTGTAATAAGTTCTTATAGATATGGTAGTAGAAAGCAGACTGCTTTCAGTCATAACAGTCTGCAACCACAACGGATGCAATGGCCGAGGCAGTGAAGGGATGCCAAAGGAGAGTGATCGCTGAAAAGCTTAAAAAACGCACACGTTTTTTCGTCATCCGTAAAATAATTATACAGATTTACAATCGTAATGGTGCGATAGCCCCGTAAAGCCCAGCTATTATCATCTTTTTCATTGTTTTTGTCAGTTTAAGGGTAGACAGTTGGCGCTGTTTTTAAAAATAGGCTTATTCTATAATTTTTGATCTTTTGCATTCACGATGGGATATTAAGATATTTTAAGAAGTTCTTATAGATATGGTCGTAGAAAGCAGGCTGCTATCAGCCATTGCAGCCTGCAACCACAACGGATGCTTTGGCCGAGGCAGTGAAGAGATACCAAAGGCGAAAGTGAACCGAAATCCTAGTGTTCGTCCGGTCCTGTACATTGCTGTTGCCTATCCTCACGTTGGAATCATGATGCGCGTGCGTGACTTATTGCGTCCCCACGCATCACACGCACTATCATGCGCCAACGCGGAATCCTGATCCTTTCTTGTCAAGTCTTTCGTGAAACTCATATGCGCGAACTTGGGCTACGAGCCGCGTGGCTAACCCACGTTATCTATTAACACCGGCGTGCCTGCTCCAGGTTTGTGAATTGTTTCTTCAAGTCTACAAGTTTTATCTAACGTTTCTTGTTTTCTTCCAGCCTTTGTTTTTACGTATTGTTGTTACACAATAAAGATTTGTTAAAACCCGGCATCTGCCGCTCTTCTTCTGTGGCCCGAACCCCGTTAACAGTTTGCACCGTTACAAAAGCATGTAAAAAGCACGCCCTTTTTTCGTCAACCGCAAACGAATTGTACTGATTTACAACCGTAATAGTGCGATAGCCCCGTGTTGCCTAGCTCTTGTCATGTTTTTGTTTATCTATCAGTTATAAAGTTACTCAGTTGGCACTGTTTTTAAAAATAGGCGTAAGCTATAATTTTTGGTCTTTTAGTCCTCGCGATAAGATGTTAAGATAGTTTAAGAAGTTCTTATAGATATTGTAGTAAATTATAAGCTCAGTCAACGCAGCCTGAAATATCAACAGATGGATGCCAAACGAGCGAGGACGCTGAAAAGCTTCTAAAATGCGCACGATTTTTCGTCGTCCGCTCACGAATTGTACTGTGTTAAAGATGCGGTAGCCACATGTAGCCAACTTATATCATATTTCTGATTATTATTATCAGATGTAAGTATATGCAGATGGTGATGTTTTGAAAAATATGATTACGTTTATGGTCTTTTCATAATAGGATGTTTTAATAGATTCATATAGATGTTTGTGTAAATCATATGGCAGTCATCACCGCCTGCAACAACAACAGATGCATGTATTACAAATCCTGTTAGACCGTGTTAGCAACCTGTGATTACAACAGGTGACACATCTCAATATAGTAAGAACTAGCCACTCTTTGGAGCATCCGCTTAGCAGTTACCTTTAGTCGACAGTACGGAATAATCTAGGCCGTGATTGAGGGAGTGATTCATGCTTGTCTATACTATTGCTCGCAGCTTGATCGCTTGATCAAATATCTTACTATCAAGCATGGCTCCAGTGTTTTAGTCTGATAGTTATTATCGGAACTCTATCCTTACCGCAAGTGTGCACAATCAGTACGATCCTTAGAGATATTTGTTAGAATGGAAGGGCCTTTCAAGTATTCATAGACGATTCTGGGAGACTTTGAACTGTACCAGTACTTCCTCAACTAAAATAAGAGCAACTTTTGAAGTTTCCAGTTTCCAGGGAAAGCTATGAAAACCAGACTGAATTTCGGTGAGAACAACTTCCAATGGTTAAATTGATCATTCGCCGGTCAAATTGGTTAGACTAGGAACTGACTGATCATATTTTCTGATAGGTTTGGGCAGAGGTTCTGCTATATCTACCTTAGGCCTCAAAGTTCTTCGAGAAATTGGAGTTGGATCTAGAACTCACCATCTAAAACTACTACTAATTTTTAGTAGCTAAAACTAGATCTATGAATATAATACAACAATTTCTATTTTAATCGGATGTTGAAACTTGTACCCTTCAAGAATAGCCACAAATATCAAAACTTTGACCTCACTCCACACCGTTAATCTCCTACTAGTGCTTCACTCTTTGCTATATTAATAATTAATCATCACGCCCAACATGTTGTGGGTGTAGCTGCAGTTTTGACAAATTACGACGAAGCGAAACAAACAGGATAATACTGTTTGTTTGGAGAGTCATCATCCGCCATAAACACCTCCCGCTTCCCAACCGCCACCCTCTGTTGTCCACCACAATCCCACTCCCACTTTCAATACCCTGATAAAACACCTCAACACAACGTGTCAATGCGGAAGGGTTGAATTCCAAGTTGTCGTCGTCACAGTGTCTGTGTCTAAACGTCGACTTGTTAGGAATTAATGAAAAAGCCTCTAACTTGGACGGAAAAACATAGAAGAAGGGCCGTAGCTGTGTGCTCCTTAGAGTAAAGGTCAGGATAAAAACGCGACTCCCGAGGACAGATGGAAGCAAGATAATATGATGACAAATGACGACTGAAATTGGTAGAATTATTATCATCACTCTTCCCTTGTTTAACTCTTCGTTTGTACCTCGGGGAAATTCGAAGCATGTGGATACGTAAAGGAACACGTCCCTACACGTTGGTAGGTAATCAGCGGATAACTGGATTCCTGTCGTTACGTCTCAATTTCACTTAGCTCAGCACCTTGTGTTACATGCGAAGACAGCTTTGGAGTAAACGAAATTCGAGATATGTAGTTGGATAGTTAGTTTTACTTTATGTTAGATTATAATGACTTATTATTGTTTGAGATTGGCATTTATAGCCTTAGTTGCGAATTGTAGGGTAGAAATGAGGTGTTTTAGGGTTCTATTAGATAATGTGTTAATGTGTAGTGTTGAGTAAGGTCCGGGGATTTGTGCAGATAGAGTAAAATGAGTTAAGGTAGGGGAGGATAGGTAGTTTCTTGCCAAATTGAAGGTGAATTTATTTTAGAGTAGTAAACTCTATACAGCACAGATCCGCGTCCAGAAATTATCTGAAGACCAAAATCCGTAAATGTATTGTGGTAGAGAAAATGTAACATCATCGAGTAAGAATGCAATTAGAGGTCGTTCCAAGAATATACACCTAGTATTATCTTCCTGTGAGGTAACATCTACAGAAGAAACCGAAAAAAAGAAAGTACACTGAGCACCCAGTGTCACCGGTTTCGAAGTTTAACTACACTACGGCCCCTGATAATCCAAAATTGTTGGCTTCCTAGAGCTACGATCTATCAGCACTGTTATAATCAGCCGTTGGATATATATGTAATAACAATCTCATTGTTATGTACAGTAGAATAGCGAAGTAATAGAGTAGTACAACATGTTATGCTGTAGTGTAATATAGCCCTGACACTGAAAGAATACTATAGTATGTTGTCATTTAATGTACAGTAGTAGATTATAGGATTGTGCGTGTAGTCCAGAGCAATGCTATGGAGAAAATGTAAGATAGTAAAATATAGGTTTTCGTCGGAAGGTCCTCTACACCTAACATACTTTTATTTCATACAAGTATTTATAATTATTATGGTCCTCCTAAATTCTATAGTTAGGCACCCTTATATCATCATATAACATCAAATAGAGGTACACATTTTAGGCAGACCTTTAGATTCAGGCAGGGCCCATAAGGGAATGGGACATACAAATTTTAGAAAGGCTTCGAATTTTAGGTTAAGGTTAGGTTATATTCAGTTTAGTCAGTCGCTGTTAGTCTGTGATTATGTTGAGGTTAGGTTGAGGTTAGTTTAAAATAATAAAGAGGAAGAAAAAATTTGCTGCGCCTAAAAAGTTGGGAAACACTGACATATCTTCAATGAGCTGAGCAGCTGCTAAAACCATATCCTGGCTGAGTACTCTCCAAACAAATGAAGTTTGTTTTATCCCTTTTACATTACAAGTTGTATCAGTTCCATTAATATTTCGTAGAACCCTAATTCTGCCCTTTAAAGGTTAATCTAATGGGTTTACTATAACAAATTATATCTTATTTAGATTGTATTGATATTGCGATAGATAACGTTAATTTAGGCATAGATTTTATTAATTTATCCATAGATCAAGTTATATTACTAACTTTTAATTCAATTGATGATAATAAAAAATTATAGACGTTTAACCATTAAAATTGAAAATAATGTATAACTTATTTTCAATTCGTTATATTTAATTCCGTCCTAATACCAAATAAAGTCTCATCCGAGAATAGTCAATAACAACATACATAAAATTAATAATTCAGCATCGAATGGTTTAAATTTTGAATTACTGCCAAATCAATACGAAGCTACTACCTCCACCGACTCGAACCCACGCTCATACAAACATGTCAACTCGAACAACTAATAACTAATCATCCGAATATTACAAATGGCACACATATAAATATCGTAAACCATCGGCTTATCCGTCCTCCATTTACCGTCATGCTGGTTGATGTAATCGTTTCCCAGTTTCGAGCACTGCTCAAACAACTCCACAACTAGACAAAACAAGTAGCTACCAAATATGTGGATGGAATCCAAAGAGCCCCAGCTCGTAATGTAATGCACATAATATGTTATAACGACATAATTACCCACATAGTGGATTACTTCAGTTAATTACAAAATCTATAATTACTTACCATTTATATGTATATAGTGTAGTATAGTAGTATACACAATTTTTTCTTCGTTGAATAATCCTGAATAAGAAACTTTTACAGAGCGTTTTATAGTTTTATTAAGTTTTAATTACTTTTTAATATCGTATTTATTCGTATGAGTAGGATTGTTTATTATTAATTATAATATTAATAAATTATGCACAATGCCGATAGGGAATAAATAGAAGCATGTTTATTTAAAATTTGCATTTGAATTTCATATTCATATCGTACTTGAAAACGTGCACTTATTTCGTTCGTTTATTTTGATTTCAACTTTCAATCAACAACTATTGTTTTCGATACAACTTTGTGGATTTTATATTTAGGTATCGATTGTCCACGCCAATTTGTTTGCATTAATTTTACAAAAGCATGACAGCAGACCAATTTGTTTCACGCAATCCACATCCAGCGTTAATTGTTTCAAATTGTTTTATTTATTACGTCACCGTTTTTAAGCACCACACTTTCAAAATTTTAAAAACTTTAAAATTTATTGCGAAAAATACATTTTTGCCAAAAAAAATTTGCAAATCAATTTTTAAAATATTAAATCATCAAAATTGAAGCTGGAATATTTAGAACTTTAAACATGTTTGAAGTTAAAAATAACGGAATATATTTCGCAGCACGAAATATTCTCAAAAACACACGCGTTTCGGCGGCGGCGAAGGCGGTTTAGGTCAGCAGCGCACGACGTGTCGACGCAAACTGAACGAACGCGAGGAACGTGAGAGGCGATTGCACTCTATTGCCTCGGTACACCGGCGCCTCCACCAATATCGCGGCGATGGAGGCGCCGGTGTTCGGTTTACGTGCGCTGCTCACTCGTTTACTCGCCGCACACAACTTTTCGCAACTACTTAAAATATTAACCGCGATTTAATATCGCTAAATATCGAAACTTTAAGTTTGCGTAAGTGTTATTGTCGTGTGTTTTCATTGCGTTCATTACTTCTTTTGATTGATGTTCATTGTAAAAATTAATTTCACCATTCCAATCTTGAATATTAATATGATGAGGAATATTACGGTCGAGGGAGGAGGCCGTTTTTACGAAAAGAACAATCACTATGAATTCGAATCGAATTATTAATATGTAAATGATATTATTTCCATTTCCTCTTTATGGTGCGCCGCACGCCCACGCCGCGGTTCAAGTCGAAGCGCGTGATGCTTTTAATTCGATCAATTTGAATAATCATTTTTAATTTGCTTCCTCTCTTTACGGAGGATGGAAGGAGCATTAATTCGATTCTTACGAAAAATGAATTTGGAATAGGTTTTAAAGATTTTTTCATTTGAAATATTTTTATCATATTTTAATATTAATTAGAGAAAAAGAAGTTAAGTTGAGATCATGTTAGAAATGGGATGGTTAATGTTAATGGTTAAGAGGTTAGGTTGAAGTTATGTTGGGGCTAGATTGAGGTTACGATGAGGTTAGGTTGAGGTAAGGTCGAGGTAAGGTTGAGGTTAGGTTGAGGTTAGGTTGAGGTTAAGTTGAGGTTAGGTTGAGATTGGGTTGAGGTTAGGTTGAGGATAGGTTGAGGTTAGGTTGAGGTTAGCTTGAGGTTAGGTTGAAGTTAGGTTGAGGTTACGTTAGATTGAGGTTAGGTTGAGGTTAGGTTAAGGTTAGGTTGAGGTTAGGTTGAGGTTAGGTTGAGGTTAGGTTGAGGTTAGGTTGAGGTTAGGTTGAGGTTAGGTTG
>WSZQ02069327.1:0-24009 GCA_019419845.2 Weissflogia rhopalogaster
CTTGAGTTATGGAGGGGGCTCTACCGACAGCAATGGATTCGTTCCAATTTGGCCCGTGAATTCCAATGCCGTGGTTTCCCCCTTTATCAGATCACATTATTTCTGTCCTCGGTTATACTTTCGACTTTGACTCCCACATCTTGCCCTGACCATAACCCGTTTGTCGTCGGCGGTCATTCTTATAAACATTTCATCTATTTTCACAATTAATTTAAGTCAAATCTACGTAAAACTAGATATAATTTAGTAATATATTTAAAATTTTAATTTATGAAACTTATACTTTTACGTATCATACTTTACATAATCCTAGTTTATAGAAACTTATGTTTATATGTACATATTTCATAAATTTTCATATTTTTCATTTCTCATATAAAAGGAAATGCACATAATATTTATTAGACATTAAAAACTTTTAATAAAATGATCGACATCTTAAGATTGATAGCAGTTTAACTTTAGGTCTCCACTAAAATTCTAAGAAGCGGGATAGGGGTTGTAAAACTAAGTAAACACTTTTGCAAAATTCTTCTCCTAAACTACGCACGCCCCGTAAACTACATAATATCGGTAGAGAACGTTCGGCTTCCGATCCGTCAATATTTAACACGTCACCGATGTGAATCAGTGTCAATATTACAGGAAGTTTATGAACCGTAAAGAATTTTCGGCCCATTTCCCGCGGAGCGCGCTCGCCATTGTGCCGCGCATCGAAGCACCGTGAACAAGTTCGCTGCTTTTACGATCGCCGATGCATACACGCCGTCGACATAATAGGCATCCACTAGCAGGAGTACCAGGAGCAAGAGCTACGAAACATATCCGTAAGTGTGTGCCACCATCCGTCGCCTGCCCGCCAACACAAGACGAGAAAAAATAGAGGACGAGGAGGACTAAAGAAGTTTGGTAAAGTGGCGCACTCGCACCTATTCGCCGGAAATGTTATGGCCAATAATACAAGCCATTTGATTTGGCGTCGCCTTTTGTGAAGTTATTTCCACTCGAAACGGGTGTAGATATCGGTTTGCTGGAGGTTGGCTGTTGGAGGTGGTTTGGGAGGACGGTTTTTGAAGCACTTGGTTGCAAGCGGTGCGCAAAACTCTTAAATCCCAATGTGTGAAAGCGCCGGGCGTGCACAATGACTCAACTACACGGATATACACGGGGATTTTATACCTGCAACTTTGCTTAAACCTTATTATAAGTTTGGCCTACTGATGCCACATATATTAGGTTTCGTTTAAGCGCCCTTCAAAAAGTTGGCCAAACTTTATTTAATTTTCTCGCACGAATGACAGTCTGCGAACGTATATTCAACTCGTTCGAAAACAATTAAAACTGCGAATTGTTTCCAACTCCATCATTATCACCTTAACGAACGTTATTATTCAAATAGATGTGATGCATTATACATGAAAACCACGTTTCTCGTGGCTCCAGTTTTTGATGATATTCATATTTTGCAAATAAGTTGGTTAAAACCGTGTAAAGAAATTTACAAGTAACTTGATAGTAGGTAAATCTATGTTTATATAAATCTAAAGGTGAGGTCATTCATGAAAGTGATTTTACCCTTTGACCTACAATTGTAAGACCCCATCGTAACATAATGTTTGAAGCACTAAGCATGGAATAATATATAATAAGCATATGCATGAATCATACTCATTTTCCTAGTTAAAAAAAAAGATTTTTTGAAATCATTATTATTATTTCATTTCTTTGGATTTCTCGTCTGAATCTAGATATTGATGGAGGCTACTAATCAAGAATATTCACTCGAAATTTCAAGCTATAATAGCTACAATAATTAGAAAGCTACAATATTTAGAAAGTTATATCACCTATAGCTCGAAAAAAATATAGTATTCAAATGTTTACGCAAATTTAAACACGTGTTTCTTTCAACATCGTTTCTCAAATTTGCGTACACGATTTAGAAAATTTTACTAAACCGATTTAGATGTATGATTATTCAAATAATAGAAAATTAAATTCTCAAGAATATGACTATATTAGATTTTTGAAGAAATATATTTTTACATATTTTTTTACTGATTATAAGTCCACATTTTATACAAAAAAATGCCATTTAAATTTTAAACGGTATGCAAATATGTAATTTTAACTCTTTATTTAAAATGTTCGACGTCATATTTAAGCTAGTTTAATGAAAATTGCAAAAACTTTTATATTCGTCGTTTTCGATTATTATTAAGGCCCTAAGAGTGTACGCAGTTGAGCAACTAAAAAATATGAGGCCATATAAACAGGGTATCAATTTGTAACTTAAGTAAAGGTATTTAATGTAAAATTGTCGTACTCTACGCTTATGAATTATGCATTACACTATCAGCAAAAATTTAAAGTGTTTTAAGGTATAGATAAATCGTGCAAATCATGTATTTCTTGATTTTGTAAGTGAACTAGTTTTTTCTTTAAATTTTATTACACAACTAAATCAAATTTGTGATTCTTTTGTCTTCTTACAAATTTCGTATGAGACTAAAGAAACAAAATGCAAAAAATGTTGTTTTTAACAAAACTAGTAATTTTTGTTTGTTCTGCTTCCAGAAGATTCGGCCACGACAAAATACGCATGGGAGGAACCCGAATTCCTGACGCCAATGCATAATTTAACCATGCCTGTCGGAAGAGAAGCAATTCTGACCTGCTCCGTAAATAATTTGGGCAAATACAAGGTGAGTGGCTAAGCCTTACCTCCACACCCGCCGCCACTGCGCGCCCCTGAGCGGATGCATGAAAATGCGGAGAATATTTACGCAGAAGTTAAATCAATGTTTGCCGTAAGTTGCATCGCGTCCACCCACTCGCGCTCAAGATAAATTTATTTACAAGACTCTTGAATGTCTGTTTCTATTTATCACCAACCGCCGTCGAGTCTTGCAAATGCTAGGAGATAGGCTGGCAGGCGGGTTCGCTGAGAGAAGGGGGTGGCAACTGTCGTGTGGAATTTACGGGTCGTCGACGCCGGCGACGGTGGCGGGCACAGTCGAGTTCATCGCAGGGGCGCGATTTTCGTGTAAGACAAGCCTTACACGAAAATAGCGCCGAATTGAGATGGTCGGATCAGATATCGTAATAAATTACGCGGACAGTTAGTTATTTCGACCCGAAGACAAATCGGCGCGTCCCCGCCGCCATTAAATTAGCTGTCGACGTCACTATGATCCTGCCGAGACACGAAGGCATATACTTGTTTAAACATTCAAAGGGGTTGGTTAAAGCGCTGCGCAATCAACGTAGGTCTTCATCGACCCACTTCGTAAAACGAGGTTAGTTTTGAGCGTGTTTGCCTTGTCTTAATCACGCACGGTTTAAAACCGTTTGGAGGCGGACAAGGTGGATTCAGTCAAGTCAAATTGTAACTGTGGGAACAACAGTGAAGACAATAAACTGAGAAATAAAATCAGTGAACATAGATTTGAAAATCGCAGGGTAAACTCACTTTTAAACATAAAAATTTAGAAAAATCAGACTGAAATCGACGGCAAATAAACTTAAACAAAACGAATTTCATAAAATCAACTTAAAAGTAAATTAATCCTAACTATGAGCAATTGGGACAGAAAAAATGATGCGCCTGACTGGTGAAAAGCATATTTAAACCTGATAACCTCTAAACTTTCGTGAATATATATTACTATATTTTAAATAGTCTGGAAGAATCTTGAAATAAAATTTATCAATAACTATAGTCAATGCATATTAGAAAATATGATGACCCTACTGGCTTGAAGCCACAACCTCCAGAAGTCAACAACAATATTCTTCAGCGCTTGAAAAATGTTTAATACAATGTGTAAAATACAAATGCGAGGAAAATAAACGAATAACTAAAATTAGTATTCTTTGCTTTGAAAAGTTAGGGCAAAATGCTTTTATAAACATGGAAATTGACCAAAGAAAAAGTAGACTAGACTACATAGTTCGCGAACACTGCCAGAAAATGCTTGCAGCGAGTCAAACCTGGCAGGTAAATCTACGCAAATTAACTTTTGCATAGAAATTACTTTGCTGCGCTGCAGACAACACGTCAGGATGTCAGAACGTCAAGAACGCCTGCTTTTTTAACGTAAAAAAGATACGTGTTCAAACAGGTAAATTCAGTTCTTGTTGCAGAATTAATTAGCTACTTCTGTTTTTTTTTTCGATTATATAATCCAGCAATCATGCATAACAAACAGAAAGTGTGCTTTCTAATTTAGTTCATATTGTAGTTTACCAGAATTTACATTATAAAATGAAATAGTTGGAGTCAGGAAATCAGAAACGTCTGGATGTTTCAGCAGGTTTATTTTTGTGCAAAAATGCTTTCAAATATCTTACTTTGGAGTATTTTTTTTCCAATTTTTAGACTTTTTGAAGTAGGACTAATTAGTATATTGTGTTCTTCCATAGTAAAATCTAAAAAAATCAAGTTTAACATACAGATATATTCAAACTATCTCCTTGAAACATTTTTACACATGCAAATTAAATTTTTGATGCAGAATAAATTAGTTACTTGTGTTTTCTTAGATTTGACAAACCAGGACAAACCGAAAAGAGAAAAAGTGTTTTCAAAATTACTTCATTTTCTTGTTTACATGAGATTACACTCAAACAAAGGGATTGTTGGTGTCACGTAATCAAGAACTTCTGGACGCTTCAACACGACTACTTTAAGGAAAAGATACCTCCAGATTGCTAGTTCTAAATACATATTTTTCACATTTTAGAGAGTTTTAAGTATGAATAATTAGTATCTTAGTTTTTTTTTCGCTGTAAACTGTAAAAATCAAGATTAGCATAGAGATATTTTCAATTTTTCTTCAAACTGACGAATTCAGTTCTTGATGCTGAATTAATTATTTACTTGTATTTGATCGATTGTATAATTTAGCAATGCAGCTAAAAAAATAGAAAATATGCTTTCAAATTTACTTCAGTCTGTAATTTGTCTGAGAGTACATTTTGTCATAGAGTTACTTAAGGATAGATAAATTTGAATACTTCAGGTGCAATAGTTTAGTGTAAAAAATCTTTTATACTGCTCTGAAATTCTTTTTCAATTTTCAGACGTTTCCAAGCAGAAATAATTAGTGTATTGCAAATTTTGTGTAGATATATTTTAAAATTCAACAGGACCATTTTAATGTAAAAATAATTCAAAATTGAATATTTGTTTGCACATTTTAGACTTTTCAAAGAAATAATAATTCGTATCTTGTATTTTTCGAAAGTAAAATACATAAAATCAAGTTTAACATAGATATTTTTAAATGTCCTTCTTGAAAAGTCTTTACCTGTGATTGCATTTTAGCAAACCGATAAATTTTCTGAAATCAGCAATGTTAGGATGCTTCTGGTGTACTTTTTGGTACAAAAAGTGTTTTTAAAGTAAACAAATAGACTTCTTGGTGCAGAATTAATTAGTAAGTTGTGTTATTCGATAGTATAATGCAACAATCAAGCGCCGTGCATCGCGTCGTTTTCATGGTGGACCTAGTATAGGGATGTTTCAACAAACAGGCAATTTTGTTGGCGTTATTTCAGTCCGTCGTAGATCTTTCCGGGGTTGACTTTACGTAGTAATTCAGCCCGTGGCGTTTTACCCCGGCTTGCCAGCCTCTCGGTTGGAACTTGCTGCAGTTTGCTATAAATTCAAACACATGGGTGCGCTTTTACACCCACAAATTCGCGCACACTTAAACACTTTTATAGAGAAAATACCGAAAACGTAATTCCACGTTCTTAACCATTCGATATCCGGCGTTCTTCGGACGCACTGGGGCTGATGCAATTCCACCCAGAGGAACGACTAATGCTGCTAGTCTATTTCAGCCAGGTGCTGGGGCGAGAAAAACTTTCCGACTATTTACTGTTTCCCTTTTTATATTTATGTACGCGACGAAGTATCCGAGTAGACCTGCATCGCTACGACTTCCTTTAGTCTCCCGAAGAAGTTTCTAAAGATTTCCGTTCAAGTCTTAGTGACTTCGCCACCAAGCGAAACACGGTTGTTTGTCTTCGAAAAGGGGGGCGGAAAACCCGGTTTATTAGTTTTTAAAAGAACACTAAAAATGTATAAAAAGATTCGTCCGCAAACGGCAAATGTAAACGATATGGCCGAAAACGATACCAACTAAAAGGAAAATAAAGAATTAGAAAAACAAAAACGAAGCTCGCTGTGGAAAAACGCAATGTAGGGGAAAAATGGGGAGCCGAGGTTTTTATGGCACACTGAAGGAATTTACTCTTGGAGCAAGAAATTGCTCTCGCTCTCTCAGCAAAGAAGACACGCCGAAGAAACCAGAGGGCGGAAAACTTCTTTGTCGAAGACCGAAAAATATTGGCCGTCGAATCAAAGTGAAGAGATTCTTATGAAATGCACCCTCACGCATTACTCCTTCTAAACTCCCATGTCTGTGTGGGTGATAATGATAAATGAACACGTTTAATAGTTCTCGCATTACATTCGATAGCCGAGAGATTCGCCGCCGTACGGATAAGAAAAAAATCGCTAAGTGGTTGGGCTTGACTCGGAGTCAAGCCTTCGGGAAGCTTCATGGATCAGTATGGCTTCCCGCTAACCCCTCAAAAACTCACCCCTAGCATCCCGAGCAGAGGCAAAACGATCATCAGCCCACTTCATCTTTTCCCACTCACACACAGAGGGGGGCGAGTGCCTGAGGGCACATTCTTTAAGCGCTTTACAATTTACGCGAGGGAGTTGCCCTCGTGTTAAGAAAAACAGAATTCGGTACCCATTAATGTGACCCGAAACTCTTTTTGTCCTCCCAGCGTCAACGATCTCCTGAAAGCCTTCACTGCTTCAGTGCAGAAATGAGTGCCCAACTTTGAGGGCACACAAAAGTCTGGTTGACGTTGGCAGTTTGTGGGTGGTGGTTGGTTGGTTAATGTATCAAATCGATAATGCCCTAGGGATAACAATGGGTGTTTGGAGCGTAATGGCACCGATTCTAATGTTACTCCAATGTTACATTAACAGCTCCTTTATTGTTCCTCCCGAGTTTTAAAGAAAATAGTTACCAACTAGGAACAATAATAATTTGCCATTAAATGAACTTAATTTTCGAATTTCGTTAAAATGCTCCGCCGCTTATTACATTTTAGGAAATTGCCTTTTCATTCAAATATTTTTACGAGGATTCTTTTCAGGTTCAATCAGGAGAAAACTCGTTTCTCTTTCGATGCTTGGAAGGCCTTAACACAAGAAATAAATAAATTACCTTAATTAATCATTTATGTGTATAATCTCAGCAATGATTATCTGATTTAATTTGCTTCAAATAACTTTATAGAAAAAAGGTAGTACATTCTATTTTCGCTGAACGACTTCAATTGATTGTTTGGTGGAAGTTCCTTTAGATCCTCGGAAGAAAATTTGCATCGATATCAGAAGGAATACATTTGCTTCCTTTTAGGATGCATGCAAAGAACCAAGATTTCTTCCAGCATCCTGCCTCAAATACAAACCGGATAATAAGATCGTTTATCATATCAATTTGCATTTGCATTTTAAACAAATTTAGATTGACCAAAAATGTTAAAGGGTATTAACTTCATCACACCACATCACTAAGTCCTGAAAATTTAAATTAAGGACTTCTCTGATATACACATACTGCTTCGGGAGTTTAAAAATAAACCGAGAATTATAAAAAAGACCAAAAGTTTGGAATGTTTCCAGGGAATTACTTTGAATGTCAAAGTTAGTATAAACAATTATAATATGGAATAACTTTCATGGTAATATCTGCAGCGCGAGGAAAGCACCGGGTTTCACTAAGGTGTTGATCCGACGGGGTTTGTAGGGCGGTGAACGCACTCGGTCTTCATACTCTACTGGAATATACAAAAATCTGAAAGATTTTCGCGTAAATTAAGGAGATGATGCATATGTTGAGTTTGGATAGCAACTAGCACATTCTGAACTAAACAGATTTGATAGTACCCTTATATAAACAAGAACCTGCAGTACAACAGTTCCCAAGGATAAATATGACTATGACCGGGTTCTGTATGATTAAAACAGAGTAGGAATATTGCACTACATGTCTTATAATAGCAGGTAGGAATAATACACGTGTTATATATATACTTAATATTCTGTAACTTTACTAAGAAAGCTAAGTAACTTCAAGTATTGAGGTTTGCGAGTATTTTACTGATATAAACAACATGATATTCTAAAAACAGAATTTTGGGCTGTGACTTCACCTTCTCTACTACAGAGATCAGATAGTACCCCGCATAAAAACAAAAATTTCTGAACTTACTATATCTTCAAGTTAAGGGCTTCCGTGGGATGTATATTCTGTTCATTCAGTTCACTTCTTCATTTTACCTCTATAAACAACCTGACAAATTATACAACAACCGGATCATATACTTAAAATATCTCCAAGGAATTATTATGAATATGACAAAATGTGAAATCATAATGTCATAATGTGGGAAATGTATAAATGTAATAAAATAAGGCGAAGGTTACTTGATTGAGTCCCACCCGGCATGAAATACGACCCACTTCAAACACACCAACGCCAAACCATGGACGCGTAAACGAAGTGCATTTGCGCGTCTTTGCGATATTGTGTGTCAACCATCGTTTGCGACAATGTATCCCGTTGTCAGGAGGGCTCGTTACGCCGTCACGTTCGCAAACTGGTAGACGCAAGTATCCTCACTCTCGTCCTCCCGACACACAAGTATCACTAGATGATATGTGTGTGGGTGTGACAAACACTTACGCCACGGCGGTTTGCTCGAGCACATCCCCCTGCAATTTATTACGTGCGTGGCATGTCGGGTAGTAGTGGTGGAAAACAATTCAACATAACAACATATCTCACAAGCGAGATTTTATCGAATCCCTAAATAATGGTTATCAATTTTCTCCCTTGTTCCAAAGTATACCGAGCAAGAACTTGGAATTCAACTTGGAATAGAATTGCTACGAATACTTGTTACTTGGCGGAATAAGCGTGGAAGTAGATAGGTCTGTGGGAGGTTAAATGGAGAGAAGAGGCTAGAAGATGGTAGAAAGGGTTGAAAGAAAATCGAACTGCAGCCAAGTGGAACAAGCATGCTTTGAATAAGTTATTTGCCTGCAATAAAAAATTAATAAACGTGTTTCGTCCTGGTTTGTTTTTCCCCCGGTAAACTTTGGCGTGTCCATGGGATCAGATAAGCCGATTGCGAAAACGCCGGGCCGGACTCTGCCACTCACGTAAGAAGCTGATTATTAACGCTGCAAAGCGGGCAGTTCTGGCTCCGGCGGACGAGCGTCCACGAAAGTGCCGGACACTTGCGCAATGCAACGCCAATAATCCCCACAGGCGGGCGAAGGTCCACTCGAGGCGTTCTCTCTTGTCCTGTCCGACGTCAGGCCAGGCACGAAAAGCGCCGAAATCCCTTTGCCTTGCTTGCAGCCTACTTACCAACACAAAGTCATCGCACAGATTATTTTCCCACTATACACACTCGTTGTGTGCGTCTACTTCATTGTATATATTCCTCTATGTTTATGTGTATAGGTTTGTATGTATACAGTAGGTGTCTGTATGTATATATTCATGTGTGTGTTGGTAACGGTAGATGCGTTCCGGCCAGGGCCACAATTTCATTTGCGCAGACTTTTCCCATGCCTTCGCCTAACTCAACTCCCATGAGCGGTAATCTCACATAATCTTTCCTATTATCAAGCGAGGCTCGTCCCCCCTTCATGCGAGCTCATCTTTTATTTAATGTTTTTCGCCTTCGAGATCATTACGGCCGATATATCGACCATGCGCGGATTATCCAACCTTTTCCCTTCCTTATAATAAACACGAAAGATGCGACGGCTTGCCTATGCGCCCCGGAACACACCGACATGCTGGCGGCTATTCAAAAAAGAAAATTTTATTTTATTTTCCTCCTGGCGCTGGCGGCTTTTATTTTTATCCCTCAGTCGTCTGACCCTTGAGAGTTTACCTTGTATAGTACAATATGCAATTTTTTGATCAACCTGAAAATAATATATAAGGTGAAGTTGCATAATGGTGAAATTAAATATTACAAAATGTATTTTAGTTTTTAATAATCTAGTCTTTGTCGGGAACGGATGAGGCTCAAATTCAACTGTAGTTTGTTCAGTATTAAAATCAGGAGCAACGCTTTCTTATCTGGTTTGTTTGTTTTCGCTACCTGTTGTTTTGAATACAGAAAGCAGAAAGAAAGAGATACTTATCGTGGTTGATAATGTGATGTTGATAATGCTGCAAATATGTATCGAAGGTCCATGGTCTAGAGTCCCCCCGATTATCCCGATTATTTTGCTTCTCTTCAGTACCTCAGACTTGTAATTCTAATGTAGTTCTTAATATTTATAAAACTAAAATTTATAAAACATAATAGTCCACAAGATCCTAATGAGTACTCTCACAGATCAAACGAGTTATATAATTATATAATAAAATTTACGTCTGAATAGAAAATAGTTTGATAGTATTCTAATTAATCCTCGTGTGAGGTTCAAATTAAATCAAAATTGAAATCCATAGATTTCTATAATACTTGACGTTATGGTAATTGATTTATTGGTGGCTTTAACCAATTTTCAATCGTCCAAACTTCCACTAATGGAATCTGCCGCCCCCCGACCAAATTATCCCCTATTGCCCAAATTCTTGTTGACCAGCGCTTTAATTAATTTCATATTGTTTCATCATGCTAGCTGCTAACACGCAAAGTATTTAATTAAACAATTTATTTTCTCTCATTTCTATCCAATCTAACCGAAATATTTCTTTTCATACAATAAATAATGAGAAATCGTAAATTACAAAGGTTAATTTATGATTAAAATATTGCAAATTATTGCAAAGAGTAACAAATTTAGTAAATTTCGAAGCGTGTAAAACTTTTTAAATACGGGTGTAACTTAATTTGCGTACAATGTGGGCGCGTTAACTTCCAAAATAAAACTTTTTAAAATGTTTTAATTACTACGCGGCGAATTTATGCGGATATGTGTGTATATGTGCGAGGACGCATTTTAGCGTTTTTCGCTAAAAGGCTCGCGCGAACCACCCCCATACCGCGGGAGAGCGCTCCTAATGACTGCCGACGCATGGTTTTAGCATAAAATGGGAATGTGATAATATTACATTAAGCAACAGCGCTACAGTGTTAATGAACACGGAGCTACAGCAATGCACTCGACAAATGTTGTTCTAATGTAATTATCAAAATATCGCGTGTTTAATAGCACAGTTGATACGACTTTTTGTGGGGTTTTTGGGATAACTAGGTGAATTCGGTGAGGTTTTATAGATCAAGCTTCAAAGTCATATTGTGTTTCAAAACTCACTATGAATGTTCATTCTAATGCAGTTTTTCAAAAACCAATCATCGGTCTTCATATCAGCGTCCGGCACTTCTCCGTGGGCTGATCATCGCGTGTTCACTTCAACGTCGGACTAACCATCGTGGAGACATTCAATCGTCAGTATTATAAAACATTAACGGTTGATTTAGTTATTGCAAAAACTTACAGGATTAGTTATCAGATTCTCTTTGAATTTTTGAAATATCTCATACAGTTTTTGAAATACATGTAATTGTATTTACCATATACATTACATGGTAATGGAAATTCAGTCTACATTAAAAACTAATCTGGTTGCTAATATAATAAGCATTAATACTGCAAGTTTTTATAACAATTAAAACAATAGTTCATGTTATATAACTTTGCCGATGAAATGCCTCCGCGGTGAAATTTTACGACGACGATGAGAACCCACGATGATCTGCCCGCAGAGATGTGTCCGACGATGATCTGAACGACGGTGATGGGATTTAATGTACATTTTGAAAGGATGTATCACCAAAATTCCCGTTTTGATAACTTTATTCATGCTGATGAATTTATTTAATAACAATTTATTCTATTTTGGATATGTTGGATTAATATACACACTTTTAGAGTATGATAAACTTAACCATCACAAATATACTCTTGCTCATCATACATCATACCATATTCTACAAACACTCATCAAAACAACATCAAGTAATAACACATCAACATCAACACAACAAGCAAGCTATAACATCTCACCAACACTTCATCATACAAATAGCTTCAATAAAAATTATAAAAATCAAATGTAGATATCATATTCAAGGCGAAAGGATTATTCACCAATACAATTTCATGATTAATCTTAGTTGTTGCCGAGACCCAAAGACTAAATTCAATCAGGCTTAAACCTTTTTTCAGATTATCCTAATCTAATTACCAAAATATTATACATTCGTTACACAGTTAATAGAAATTCCAACATTTTACCTGTTTTTTTTTAGATAACTAGGTGAATAATTCAGTACGGTTTGCGAAACTCATTCGCGAGTTGGAATTGCTCCTCGAGAGAGTCATCCCCCAGCAAAAGGAAGCCTCCGCAAAACTTTGTAAATGATTAGTTTGCTGAATGTGCAGACACTTGGATGCAGTCCTTCCACCGGCGTGGACGCAAAGAAATGAAAAGCAAGAAAATTGCACGCCCACGAGATGGCAATCCATCTCTCGGCGGGGCCGAGGTGCAAACGCAAGCGCACTGACTGATATAATATGTGCGAGTTTGTTGTTGGCAAAAGCGCAATATAAACTAAAGCAATTAATCATTTGCGGGGTGAGCCAAGTGTAATAAAGCGTGCACACTGGCCGTGAGTCGTGTAATTAAATAAAAATAATCCGTTTTGATATAAATCGGAAACGGCTAAACTCACGAATTGTGTATAGTAAAACTGCGACACACGGTTGCAATTTCTGTGTCATTCCATTTTTTCGGTTTGGTTCTCCTTTATTGCTATCTCTAATAAATTGCAGACTGTTAGCCAACGTAAAATATCGAATTGATTTGAATCCGGCGTGCGAGACTGCCGCGCCAATAAAGTTGTTTTAATAGGACGCGTTTTTATTGCGGCAAATGGAGTTTACCGATACCAATTGCATCTAAATTTGCAATGAAATTGTTTTTCGTATTTGGCGCGCGCGGGGGATTTAAATAACGCGGGCGAGCGATGGCGAACGCCAGCCGAGTGTAATGCGTGGGCGGAATGAATGTAAAACGGCAGAGGCAGTCATGTATTTAACGTATTAACCACCGCGTGTGCGCTCAACGCTCGATTTAATATTGATACATTTTCCCAAATTGGTTTTACGTTCTCGCGATACGGTCATTCATTGCTTCGGATTGTATGGTTTAAGCGCAATTTATTGCTCTAAAATATCGCGTAGGCGCATTTTTTTTTTAAACGTATATCTTGTCAAAATTTTCAATTTTTATTTGAAGAGTCTGATTGGATTTCGGTTTAGACTTTAAAAAACTGAGACTGATTCAAAAAATCAGAAAAATGCATTTTATTGATGTATAATTTACATGTTTCTACTCCTGTTGTATATTATACACATTTCAGTATCGATTTTAATTAAGAAATGACATACATATCATTCGGGTATTTATATCCGTACTGGTAGAAATCGTAGTTCTAGGTAAGAGTGGATTGTGGTAGAAAAGGTTACAACTCGCATGGAATGTCATTTTCTCATTCGTGTTACTTCCAAAGTGTCATTATCGAGAAGTAAAGAGTATCATCAGATAGTTCATCTTTGTTTTGGCTCTTTTAATTTAGTACTATAAATGTATTAAAAAGAAAACATAAAAATTGAAGTTATTAATAATTTTTTCGTCTCTCCAAGTCCAGTTTGCAGTTATCTTTTGCAACGTTATCAATTCTTTTCGTATGACGATTAAGCACGATGGTGAGCAGTTTTAGGGCGCAAATCGCCCATTCGCAATAGAACAACCTAATAGAATACCTTAATAGAACAACGCGCGTAAAGGACGTCTAATGATCGCCCAGACTCCATATCCGCAATAACCGTTTGAGCCGTACGCTTGGCCAAACTGAATGTAACTTCGACTGGTGCACACCACCGCCTCCAGGCGCCTACCACAGCCAACCGCCACCAGCACCACCCTTCTCAGTACAGCAAGGCGTTGGTTTATCCACGCCGCGAGCATCGTTAGACGTAAATCCAAAGCGCATTTCGGATTGTCTTCCTCTCCTAGTGCGCTCCAAGTGTGCGCAATTATGCAGACGCAGACGCCGAAAATAGAAACAAATCCCAAAGCGTGCACAAACGCGGATTATAAGCGAAATAGTTGCGCTGTTTGCTACCAACCTTCACACGAAATGCCTCTCGCATTAAGACGTGAAGAATTTGCATTGCAACCACCACTTTGATATTTCCCATTCAGTATCATAATAAGCGTCAAAGAAGTCGTTCTACCAGTTACTTTATTCACCACTTAATGTATTATTAATTACAAAGAACCGAATTGAACGACTTGTAATTGTTAGGTGAAAATTTTACTTTTTGATAACAAAAACATGACAAGCATTTATTTTCTCTCATATGCACGTGAATGACGGAATGTACTAAAAACCCTTATCTAGCGTTTGCACTTAATCATCCATAAATCAAAGCATTCTTTGGTGGGGCATATTTAATTATAGTTTGACAGATTACAACAATATAACTCCAGCCAACGAACGGCAACGGCGCAATGTGAACATCATTAACTATGCTTAATGGTCGCGAACTCGCGCTGGTTGTTCATTACTCATTGGAGCCCTTCATAGCGACGACGTGCGTGTAGATTAAAGTCGGAAATGCCTCAACGATATCAGGGATTCTATTGTGATAGCGGTGGCAGGGACGAGTGTGGTCCACAATACGTAGGCAACACTCCATGCTTGAGCGGTAAACCGGCGAGGTGCACAAGAGTGTGGTTATGTGTAGGGGCTTCGAGTTTAATCAATCATTACGTACGCTATGTAAAGTATGCAAATTATTTCGGAATTACGCATCAAAGCACTGGGTACATGTCGTTGTTCGTTGTGTATGCATTATACCAAACTAGCATGTGCTATTGGTGGCGTAGCCTTTGCTTTAAGTATTTTCAGTTGTCTATTCTACTGATGTTGCTCATATTTGGTTAATATCCTAGCTGTAAAGCTATAAAATTGGCTAGCGTTGATAGATGTTAACTGGAATATAAGAGTACCTTCATATTGTTTTTTTTTGAATGATTGTGGAGAGGCTGCCATTATCATGTCATATCAAGATTAATACAGAACATTGATTAAAGTCAATTAAACATATTAATAACGAATTACATGAAAGTGAAAGAGAAAATAATAATGCCCCGAGCGGAATTGTACTTGGGGTGTACATTATCATCTTCTGCCCTAAATGAAGGTTGCGGGTTCAAATTTCACTCTATATTACTAGTACGGTGCGATACCAGGTACTCCACGAAGGCGACACGTAATCCCGTGTGTACATTATCATCTTCTGCCATAAGTTGACTCCTTTGAATTGGACTGGTAACCTATAGCGCACCGTGCTGGTTATATTAACGTTGTGGGTAGAAACCAAATATATAATACTCATAAGACTTCAAATACTAACACTAAGTATACTAATATAGGTGTATCACAGATACTATCATGGGTTTGAACAAAGGACATTAATGTTAAAGTCAATTAAAGCTATTAATAGCGAATTGCATAAAATTTAAAGAGAAAATGATAATGTCCCGACTGGAATTGTACTCTATACTACTAGCAAGATGTGCTACAAATCAAATAGCTTATGCTCTTGAAGCGTTAAATAATTTCAAGGTATCTTTGGTTACCTAACGGTCGCGACACACGGTTAGATGCATAATTAATATTAAAATAAATGATAAAAAATAGGAACGTACTTGAGAAAAATATTAATTCATAGCAAAATATTATAGATATTTTCCTACATGTGTTGAAATAAATCTAAACCATCAAAAGTAATTGTGTGTTTCCAAAATTTCTAAATTCCTAAAAATATTTTCTAAACACATAATGACCACCATTTTTAACATATAAGCTCTTTAATAATAACAAACTGAGAACATAACAATACGGTGTAGTAATATCCTAATCCGTATACATCCCGGAAAAGGGACTTTTCGGGTGGAAGTAAAACTGACGCCCGCGGATCCCGACTGGAAGTCTTTATACGGCACTGAATTTTAATGGAGGACGTAATGCCTCTGTGTAATTATTTGTCAAATTATATGAAACCAAATATCTGCCAGCGACAAACAAACAGTAAAAGCGCCGCCACCACCGCTCCGCCACTGCCGTAGCTGCTTGTGCCGCCCGTGGGGCGGTTTGCCTGGCGGTGGTGCGCTTCTGTTTTCGATGGCGATGGCCAGAGAGCTCGACTACGAATGGAATTAGCGTTTATCCGCACGGGACTAACGCCTCGGATATCTCGGCCTCCATCTAGACACACGTACACACAACCACGCCGACAAATGCACCGCCACGCCGCCACCGCCATTGCCGCTTTTCTCTGTGCATGTTATCACACAGCGCGTGCGAATTGCTTGCGAATTCCGCATTTGCTCAAGCACTCACGCTCGGCAGCTAGAGATAGTTACCGGAGATACAAATAGAATTTCTGCAAACGCCGAATTGGACGCGGATTTACGATTCCGGCCGTAGGCTAACTAAATTTGATTTACAACCGAAATATTTGCTGCTATTTTTGCCAAAAGTGATTATCTTGCAAATAAATATTGATTCCAACTCTACCTGCCATTTTATGGTCATAAATTTTGCTTCCACTGAAATATTGTAAAAATATTTACAAATATTTTATGAACATTTATAAAAATTGCTCAATTATTTTTTGAGTGGTGCATTGATTAGATATTCCGAAGATATTCCGAAAAACGCAATTTAATAATCCAACTGTTATTTGGCAAACAAGTTCATGAAAAACACATATTTTTTATGAAAATATAATAATTTTTGGAAGTTGATTTGGCATGTGTACCTTGCTTTTTTGGCATTCAAATGTTTCCTCTGAATTAATATTTCCTTTGTACAATAATGTTGTTTGAAACAAATATGAAGAAATAAATTTAAACCAAGGGATGATTTATCAAGGAGAAAAAAGATCCGTTCAATATGCGTGAACTTTTTTCTTGTCGTATAAAATTAATTTTGCCATATAATTTTTTCTATTGTGCTATCAGTACTTGCAATTAAAAAACCAAATTAATACCAAATGGATCTTTCCATATATTTATTAATTTCATACATTACTGCATGTAATGACTGAGAGTAGTAGGATGCCAAAGAAGTACTTTAAATACGCAGAGCGACTTTATAAAATTATTTCCCCGCGAGTTGTAAGTTCGCGGAGATTCAGTTAAGAAGGTTTGATATGCCCAGCAGAGTAAGCCACACAAAAAAGAAATACACACGAAGAATACGATACATACGCGTAGGAATAACGATGCAACAGAACTTACTCTTTACAAGAACTGATTTATTCCACATATTTCAAAGCGTAAGAAGCGCCAAAGATGCCAACTTAAGTGGGCAGCGGTTAGTGGGCCGGACGCATGCGTAGCTTGGTAATAAAGCGCTGCCAACCCTACGTATCAAGGGGCAAAATGTCCCTAGCAGCGCCGTGTTCTAACAGCGAACAAATACTATATGGAACAATAAGCAAGTAAGAAAAGAAGCTAAAGTGAACATAAGGTAGTAGTTAGACCTCTCCTGAAGTACTCAGCCGAAACAGGTGCAGACACAACTACCCAGAGACTACTCAGAACAGCAGAAATGAAAATACTGAGAATCATAGAGGGCAAAACTCTTCAAGATCGTATAAAGAATGAAGATATCCGAAGAGCTTGTAACCACATAGAAAAAAATGATCCCTGAGAAGACCTCGTAAGGGATGGAGTTACCGCTTATATCTTGACTAAAGTAGGAACAGTGTTTTTAGTAAGAATAATCATGTTTTGAAGGTTATTTAACAAGTGTACCCTGCTTTTAATCATTCAAATATTTTCTGTAATATTCGTGCAATAATTTTGTGTCAAATAAAAAATATAATATTAAAATATAAATTTATAGCAGAGGAATCATTCATCAAGTGGAAAGAGGATCCGGCAATATGCCTGAAATTTTGTAAACGCTTTTGTCGAATAAAACGATTTTTACCACGTCACTTTTCTCATTGTGCTATCAGTTTGTTCACAATAAAATGAACAAATTAAAATCAAATGGATCGTTTATATACATAATACATCTACCACAAAGGTATAGAAAACGAATTGCCTTAGAATTTAATGTTTAACTTTAAATTCGGTCTTATATGTTTATTTGCCATAATTAATATTGTTGAAACTCAATAAAGTCGCTGGCTATAAATTTAATCACAAATAAAAGAATTAACCATGCTAACGATAGATAACTACACATTAAACTGAACAGGACAATAATATAATGCAAAAATTGTGCAAGGAATGAAAGATGTTCTGAAACTTAAATAATAATTTCTTTTCTTTGTAACTTTGGGACACTAATTTTCAGTCAAAATATGTCTTTAAAAAAATCAATAACATTCGTAAAAAGTGTAAATGTACGATGTTTTTGATGTTTCAAATAGTTTCTATGATATTCCAACAATAATTTTACTTGAAATAGAAACTATAGTACAAACATATAAATTTATAACATCATAAATGTATAATATTTAACACACAGAAATAGGATCAGCCAAATATTTATAAAATTCATTTTTACACTCTTTGTCGAATAAAATGAGTTTTCCCATTCTATCAGTTTATTTACAATAAAAATACACATATTAAACCAAAAAGATAATTTTCCGGATATTTAGTTATTTCGTATATTATTTCTAGTATAGTTCGATACCTATACCACAAAAAGCGAAAAGAACAAAGTGCCTTAGAAGATAATATTTCATGCTATATAATGTCTTATATGTGTGAATATTGTTATTCCCTGTAATATTATCTCTATTTCCCAGTTACGCAAACAAACAATTTCGTAAAATACAGCTGGGAGCAGAGCATGACTTCAATCATATATAAAATAATTAATCATGACTACGTCTCTAAAGATAAGTACATCAAACTGAAGAGAATTGTATAGGTACGTAAAAATATGGCAAAGCATGAATGAGGATCTGAAATTTAAAGAATAACTAAATCCTTCAACATTCCAACATTGTAACAATATTTGTATTATATGTTTAAGTATAATCATTACATTTATTATTTTCTCTATTTCCCTATTATGTACAGTAATAACTTTTCAAATTATTGTTGAATATTCAATAAAATTGGGGGCCATAACTTTAATCACGTATAAAATAGTATAACATGACTACACCTCTGTATGCACCTATATCATTTGAACAGAACAATATTAGTACGTGGAAATAAAACAACACATGAAAGAGGTGCGGAAAAGAATAACTAATTCACCATTCCAGTATTGTAAAAGTGTACAAATTAATTGATTCCTTGTATTTATATATTCCGTAGGTTATTGCATGAGGGTATAGTTTGATACATCTACTACAAAAGGCTAGACGAATTTTCTTAGAATTTAATATACCTTCAAACATCTCGATTTTCTAGTTATGTAATTGTTACTTTACATAACTAAATATTGTTGAATTCTCAGTTAAATCGTGGGCCATATCTTTAATCACGTATAAAATAATTAACCATACCTGCATCTATAAAGTATTGAAAGAACCTGAAAGAATAACTAATTACTTCACCATTCGAGTATTGTTTAATGAATTAGTAGCGGAGGTAGTGTCGAAAGGGTTGTTCCGCCTTGCGCGCCGACGAACACAGATTGTTGGGATAGAATTGAATCAATTCCAAGTCTTAATGTGATGAAATTCCTCGAATAGACGCGCCGAGCAAATAGTACCTACGTGTTGCCGGCGCTGAATTTGAATTTACGAATGCTTGCTGGAAGCAAGGGGAGTAAAAGGAAGAAGCCAGCGTGGAAAGCGGACCGGGCGGCAAGGTGGCGATGAGATGGAACATGGAAAGTCGACGAAAAGCGGTGGGCTTTTGAGCACATTCGAGGGACATTCGAACAAGGGTTGAAAGAACGTCTCGCTGTCGTGAATCAGTCGTTCCGATGGTTGCTTGTGCCTCTCTGCGTGCTGGGGCGCTGTGATTGAATCCCATTTACCCGCCCGAAATTTCCTTCGAAATTCGCTTACTTTAATTACTAATACCCCAGTAATTCCGAGGTGTCTTACAAGCAATAAAACGCCTAGACATGGAACGGGCGAAAAAATCGAAGCAGGAGCTGGTTGGTGGAGGGATGGAGGCATTGGGCTATCTCTGACACAATGAACAACTGCGGCGATGGCGGTCAGAGAGTGGAAACTTTGAAATGTTGAAAAATTCGCGCTATTCTCACATCGAATGTCGATCAGCTCGAGTGAGTGATGCGAAGCGCTCCAAATGGTTCCTTTTGCGGCGAACACCAAAAGTGCTCCGGAAAGAACTCAAAGAACTTGAAGCTGAATGCCGTTCAATGCTTTCCACAAGTCCTTGTTTGGCTGGATCCTGTTTACTTCCCTTCTGAAAAGGACTGTTTCAAATTTCCTTTCTAACGAGCAGTAACTACAGCTGCACTAGAGAACGGGTTTAGTGATCTCAAAACTTTCGAGTATCATCTGGGTGTTAAAGTTTTACGGCCTTGGATAGTTAATAGGATACGAAACAACATGTGTAAATATTTGAAATGATTTTGAATGAAGTAAATGTATGGAAATTAGGTATAAGGGGATTTGACCCTTAATTCAATCTAATTTTAAGAATAATAATTGGTTAACATCAATGAGAAGAATATTAGCTTCGGGCAGCGGTTTTCAAAATTCCTGTACCTTCCCTTTTGATGTATTTTTGGCGCCCTCTGGTTATTTTTTTTGCTACTTTGTGTTTTCGTGAAAATAACTCATGGCGGACTCCTATAACTGATAATATTTTAGCTTACTGAAGTAATAATTACTGATATCTGAAACCTTCAGCTTTTGTTAGACAGATGACAAATGAAAAAAGGGAGGGGTAATTAATTCCTTCCAATAAAAATCACATATATCTGAATACTTAATACATAACTCTCAAAATAAACTATACTAACCACGATATCCAAAGTTCAGAGGAATTATAAACTTCTATGAAACAGCAAATGCTCCGAATACGTTATTAAATCGACTGGAACCCAACTAGTTTTCATAATCACCTTTGGGACATACTTAATCTGATTCAGACTCTTTAATATTAAGTGTTAACCTAATTCTGACATTTTCAAATTCTTAGGGAATGATTCAAGTATTGACCTGGTAATCATCTGTTGGAAGTATCAACTAGTTCATAAACTCAGGATCAGTAATTGATTTCGAAACAACCTGTGCAAATATATCAAATCCTTTAGAACAAAGTAAACGTATTGAAATTGGGTGCAAGCACTCACCAACCGGACGCCGGCGCCGGCATCGCTCGTGCCAACGTCGGGATCAATTTTATCCCCGATAGACGTGAGGGAAACTGGGAGGAAGTGGATAATTTAATCGTACGTTTTCAAACGTGAAAATAGACAACACGCGTTCATGGGTTGACGGTCGACGGAACGTCTAAACATTTTCCTCTCATCCCTCTCCTTCATTCCCGTCGTCGTTCCAACGGTTTGTATCTGGGAATGTGTATATGTTTATAAGTGTGTGTATGTGTGAATGTGCCAAGTACCGTGGTTATTTTCCTCTTCGCTGTCATAAATCATCAATTATCCAATAGTGGAACGCCAACACCGAGTTCGATCAACGGACTCCAATTAACAGAACAATAAAAGCAATTATTTTCTTAATTTATCATCCTCTATATTGATTTGTGCGCCGCGATTCGTAACGTGAATTCACGTCCACTCAACGGCTAAGTGTCATCGACATTTTAATTTCAATTTAAATCGGCAATTTCGCGCGCATTTTCTGCAAATATGCGGGCGGGTGGGAGAGGGCAGACGCGCACGGTCAACAGACGAATTTTCATTAATTTCCCTCTTCGTGTTAATTGGATCGGGCCGGGGCGCTACAAAAGTCTTTTGTCCCCGAATGTGCGAAGAACGCGGGCGATTTAAAGTGGACGACTATCCACATCCACCACGTGCAGTAAATGTGTGACACGTGGTATGCTTTGACGGGGGCTTTGGCTCTTTGTGCCGATTTGTAATTAACTTTTTGATATTGCGACTTTCGATGGAATTCAATATGGTTTGCGGCAACGCAATTATCTAATTCTATAAAAAGTGAAGGAAATAATTTCGATCTGTCATGATTATTCTACTTTGATGAAATTATCAAACACTGATTTGGTTTATTTGTTAGTTGAAATTTGTTTCAAGTATTAATATTTGGATTGATATGAAAGCAAATAATGGAATACTTCTTTAAATAATTTTGGAATATAATTATGAGCGTGAGCCAAATAGGTATATTAACACACAGTTATTAGTCTATGGTCTGAACGAAATTATCTTTGAAAAATATCACCTTTCACATAAGCTAAAAACATTCATCCTGGAATTCAGAGTCATCTTTAGGATCTTCCCTAAACTGCTATTATTTTACTTTATACATAGACATGCAGGAGTGAGAGAGCAAATAACGTTAACATTCAGCTGTTAGCGTACATGCTTAATTAAATAAACTACGCTACAAAACTTTCAACCGGAGAAGCCATTGATATTCAGAGTAATCTTTGGAAACTTTCCTAAACTATTAGCAAGAACGCAAATAACATTGCAGAAACGTTATGTTTTTTTTACTCTACCGCTACAAAGTAAAGTTTAAGAAGATATAGAATGATACAATAGAATGAGTTGTACAATGAAATGACCAAATATAGGTAGAGTATATTTCTTTAAAACAGTGATAAACGCAATTTAATCTGAAGATGGAGTCACACATTATTTTTCGTAATAATTGCTAAAACATCGATAACTGTTGTTAATAATGACCAAGATCCCCGATGTCTCCTATTCTATGGTTTTAACTAAATATGGCTTAAACTAAAACTAGAAAAATAATAATTAATAATCGTACGGGAGTGAGAGTGTAAGCAACGTTGACAATCAGTTATTAGCGAATTCTATTAACTAAATCAACGCTACAACATTTCCACCAGAGAAGCCATTGATATTCTGAGTCATCTTTGGAAACTTCCTGAAACTAGTTTCTGGCATATAGGCGTACTTTTATACGAGGTCCTTTTTTGTAATAAAATCTATCACTGCAAAGGAGAAGTTTAAGGAGAAATAGAATGACAATAATATAATGTACAACGAACAAGGAGTGCTACATATTCCTCACGAGTTTTTTGCGAGTTTGCTGCATATTCGACGAATGAGAAACAATGCGACTATATCTTTTCCTTCGACTATTATGTATGAAAATATTAATTGTTAGCTTTAATTTTCTTGTATCGGTGTGCCTGGTGTCAAATTTGAATCGGGCTCATAAGTAGTCACTTAAGGGTAGGTAGGCGCATAAGGGCGCACAAGTAGCCATGTCATATTGAAAATATATATTATGTATGGGTGTAAGGAACGCAAATTACTTAAATATCTTTTTCTTCTTATATAATTGTTATTCTTGTCAACAAGAATCAGAAATTGACTCAACAATGTTACAGAACCGAAAGGCAACTGCGCGTACATTCAGTGCGCTGTATAGTACTATGAACACATTTCCTCACCACGTGCCTAAAACTGCGTGTTATAGTAGAAAATTATAACGTGAGATATGCATGGTATTTCATAATGAAAGATTATTCTGAAATGTGTTCATTGTATAACAGGAGTAGAAAAATGTTTTATTACCAATTAAAAGCGTTATATCAATTGTGAAAAAGGAAAATTAATCTGTTGGTAGATGCACACATTTATTTACTTAACAATTGCTAAAAATATTTCGAAAAATCCCAATAATAACGATCTAGGTCTTTAATTTCAGTTAGTCTACGTTAG
>WSZQ02069338.1:0-23994 GCA_019419845.2 Weissflogia rhopalogaster
TTCATTCTCACCAACCGTTCTTCTCCGATTCTCATTAGTCTTTCCTCCTACCTTACGACTCTACATTCATACTACACTCATTCTTCCGGTTTCCTGAAGGACTATATAATTCGGTGTCGACCTCTCTAACCTGATTAGATCCTTCAGAAACCATACTTGCCCTCTTTCCAGCCACTCCCACTCATATGGGAGTATCTAGTCATTTCTAATGATATATTATGTAATAGGTTACGAGGGTCATCTTAATATGTTCATAAATTATGAAAACGTCAGGAGAAACTTTAATTTCTTTTAGCTTATTACTTTTGATTCAAAACTAGAACTTTGATAGTAATCTATCGCCTGAAAGAGAATTTGATAAGGTTTCAAATGATATATAACAATCCCCTTTAATATATCAGTAAATCAAAGAAAACCAAAAAATATCGAAGCGCCTCCACCGAAGCGAAGAATATCGAAGCGTCCTTAAATTTGCCTATGTTATGTAAGTTATACATACAACTTTTGACATTTTTACCATTCTATCATATAAACCAGTATAACTGCCACCGAAAATTAAGCAGAGTAAACCCGGCTTGCGTGCCTAATTGGCGTCGATGTTTTTCCTGTGTTAATTTGGCACGGGTGAATCTGGTTCTAGCTCCAGCTAGACCTGTAGGTAGGAATTTTATTCGCACATGCCCGACGCGAATAATAATGATAACATAGTACCCCCTCGACGCAGGTCAACCCCATGTACGCGCCCCCGAACATGAAGGCACTATGCTATAGTGTATACACGCATACCGGATGCGATGTGGGGCAGGTCTCCGGCGGCTATGGCTACCGCCACCGCCAAGCGCCACGACCCCCCGACGGTTAAGTTATAACCATAACACGCATTCCACGCCGCCAGTTATGCCAACTCGTAATTGATTTATCGGCCACCGAATGCGTTAGCCAGTGCTGTTAGACGCAGCCCCGCGAATCCATTCGCTCTGGCAATTTTTTTCTCTTCACTAGACTAGTTCCTCACAAACAAATTCCAAAAATGTGCGGTGCAAAATCTACCTACTTCATTTGGTGCGTACGTGCATCCGTGCAAAATGAACGTGCGCACAAATCCTTGTTCAGTGCAGTAATCTGCAGTGCTAATCATATCCCAAGAGGAACTAAATACCTCATAAAGCTACCTACCACCTCTGGTTCAACTAATCACAGGATGTACTAGGTCTGAGAGCATTAGGTCTACGTTGCTTTATTACATTATTACGTTACATTAGAGCAAGGATTGTGTTTTTATACATCTTTATATAATTCTGCGAGCAATTTTTCGCGATCATATTCCAAATATTTATAAAAATGTGAAGATCCCTTAATTCGTGTATTCACCATAGTTTCTTTGCAAATAAATATTGAATCACGAATGTTAAAGATGATAATGATACATCATCCGAAAGAAGATTTGATAGGCTATCTAATGATATACAGTGTGTTATGAGCATCATCTTAATATTTTCATAAATTATGAAAATGTTATGAGACAATCTTTTTGAATTGTCCTTATAGCTTTTGACTTGAAAAAAAATGTTTTTCTTATAACATTTGACTGAAAAATATTAACCTTCGATAATGATATATCTATCTATCTATCTGAGAGAGGATTTTATTCAGTTAAACAATACACTTCAAAATATAACTAAACATTAAACACAATTATTATATTAAATGAAAACAATAACAAAACCAACCAGCCATTGCTTGCTTTTCCTGTTAATGTTGCCACCCCCTGCCATTCCCTTTCAACCAGCCTTGCACACTCTTCCCAGCACTTCTAACCTCACGCGGCAATTCCACTTCCAGCCCTATACATCAGACCCGCATCTTGCTCTTGCAACTAGTATTTTTCTTCCACTTATTCTCTTGTTTTCTATATAGTCTGGTCGCCTGCCAATTGTTTGGATACCCCGATATGCAGGGTTATATGTACACTCAATAATTTTACTTTGTCTTTCTTGTTCTTCTATCTCTCCTTGTCACCTGCAAACATTTATCTACGGTGATCCTGCGCAGAGCATACGGTCAACTTCTTCTCCTGAGAAGCCTAGGGCCTCATACGATTTCTTCGTCCCTTCCATCCATTCTCACTCGGATTACCTTGCACATAATTCCCAAACATTCTTAACCAGTCTATCGTCTCCCCTTCTGTACAGACATTCCTCATACCTTGCAATTCTCCATATACTCTCCCATTTCATCGACATTCTTCCTTTTTCTTTCTTGGAGGGCTATATATCGTGGCGTGGACTTTTCGACCCGCATCAGATCTTGAATGACCCACGTTTGTTGCTGCTCCAAGATTTCCCATTCGTCTAAACCCCAAACTTCAACACCATACATTCAAATCGGTTTCATACACGCATTCCACAGTCTTAATACGATGTCCCAGTTATTTCCCCATACTTTCTGCCATTTACTCTTCACTCTCCCCCATGCACACCTGGCTCTCCCTTGTACCCATTTGATATGTTCCTTCTACCTCCCGTTATAAGAAAACATAAATCCCAGATACTTAAACACAAACACTATTTCAATTTCTTCATCCTTCCATTCCAATAACCAACTTCGATAGTAATCAAACATAGTAAAGGAGATTTTATAAGCTTTCTAATGGTATATAATAAATTTTCAGGACTATTTAAATATACCGTAAATCAAGCAAAGAAGAAAAAGCCAGGCGACGCCACCAAAAAATTATGAATTTTGCTTAAATTAAAGTATTTCATACACAACTTCAATTTCACCCTGTGGTGTAACATCGTGCAATGCATTTGCAACTTTTTCGTTTTCGACTGAAATCTATTTGCGAAAATGTCGGTCAATTAGGTTACAAGTTTCACGCGTGCTTTGCAGCCAGGTTTCGAGTCGCTGAGAATATTCTTCGAAATGCATGGGAAAAGGGAAACAGACGGTCTGCAATGCACATGTCTATGAGCGCGATACAGATTTCATATTCGATTTACCATGGTGCATTCAATAACAAAAAAAAATGTCGCACTAAAATGGTACGACCCTAAAACGCATTTTGTCATGCGTTGGTTAAACAAAACTAAGTGCTAATGAAATGGTTTATGAGATTTCGAGTTATGATCGAACTACTGTGAATGTGAGCGGTGGATTCGAACGCAATGGCGCGTACATTCCATGCATGCCTTCGGCCAACATCAACTCTTATTTATTACCATTCGGTGGCCGTATTACCAGAGCAGCGATAATGCATGCTGTTTATGAACGCTTTTTATTACATATACGCGAATATTCAGTTTTAATGTGTCCTATGGAAATATATGAAGAGCAATTCTGGCATATTTCAACGATTACGTAGTTTATTAGTCGATTTGATAACATATTAAAAGTAGTACTTTAATAAATGAATTATTAAATCAAAGTATTTTGAAAGCTTCCTTTTATTTGTAGTAGGTAATAATTTCGCATAAAATTGACTTACCGCACACCTAGCCCCATCTATCGTTGAGAAATTCAAGTGGCCAAAAACGACCGTTATGCGTCGCAATACATTCGGGCACTATTGATCAACACTTTTCATATTAAATATGAAGCTAAGAAGATGTATATAATATACATCAAAATGATCCCCAACTCTTCTACTTTCTGGTGGTATTAAATTAAAGGATGTACGCTCATTTCACAGCGAGCGCAACGCGCAAATAATTTTGTCGAGCGTTTGACTACTGCGGACCGCTAACAATCGCTTCGCAAGCAACAATTGACCGTTTACTACTACTGAACAAGATAACCTAAAACGCAAAAGTCGCTAAATGAATGCTGTCAAACACGCATCAAAACCTATTAGACAGCTGCACATACGTATTCTTTGACTGTCAATGATATTACTTATACACTTTATTTATAATCATAGACTTATAGGAAGAAAATTTTGAAGGAGGAAAATTGTCGAGTTGTGTCGCACTTCTTCGCAATACTGCTCAGTTTTGATTAATCTCATCATGTTCATGCATAAATTGAAGCAGTTCAATGTCATTGATAAAAGTAAGCATGCATTACAAATGAACAAACACATGAATACAAATGAGGTAATTTGTACAACCGTTACAATTTATTAAGGATCTTATGTGATAAAACATGAATTTTTTGTTGAAATTGACAAAATAGATAATACAAGTGTAGCCGAAAACCATCTTCGCGTATTGATTTACGAAAAAATCCACGATAATTTTGCGTTAAGTGTCTTCAAATTAGAACAAGCAATTTTTTCGTTGCTGACAAAAAACGAATCTCGCTTCATCATCATCGTCGGTGGCCCTTGACATTAGAGGCAATTTTTTCTATCGTTGATATAAAAAATGTATGTGTGTGTGGTGTATGTGTGAAAAATCGTTTTTTATGAGTGGAGAGGAGTACGCTGGACGAGTACTCGCTACTTCTTGCCAAGAGCCTTCTGCGTCAACGCTGTTTTCTGTTTAACGGCGTCCTCTTTCACTAAACATTAGAAAAAGAAACATTGCAAATAACAAACTGAGCTTTTAAGAGTGTCACCATTTTGTGGATGGCACATTTGATATGTTTGCAAAATTGTTTAGACATTGTATTTGTTTGTCGGAAATACGATAGTGCGAACGAACCTTTCTTCTCCTCCTCGCGCCTTCGCTGGGCCTCCTCGCGTTGCTGTTTGATGATCGCCAATCGGGCAAGGTCCGAGCGCGCCTCCTCCGTCTTGCCTTCGGCGTGCAGCTTCTGGTAGTGGGCGCGCGCACGCTGCTTCTCGATCTCTTCGCGTTCGCGCCGCGACAGCTGCGGCTTGTCGCCGAGGTCTTCCATCTTCGTCGTGCTTGTCAGTTTCTTCGTCTTCTTCTGTGCACGATTGGGGTTTTCTATTTCGATCAGGTTTGAGACACCTTTGGCTTTACCTTCCTAAAACATTAGTGTAAGTATATACTTCACAAAGGATGATGATGATGTGTGTGTGTGTGTAAAAGTGTGTGTGTGTGTGTGTGAGAGAGACTGTATATGTGCGTTTATACGTGAGTAAAAATGTATGTAAAGAATAAAAATATACCTCCTCACTGGAAGATTCCTCGCTCTCAGAGCCGGAGCCTTTATCGCCAGCTGCTTCCGCCTCCTCCTCACTGGAAGAGGCCTCATCCTGACCGCGCTGCGCCCGCAACCGCCGCTTCTCCTCCTCCTTCTTCCTATCCTGCTCTAACTCCTCGGGATTGGTAAATTTGCGGTGGCGGCCCTTATGATTGACGTACTTGTCTGCATACGGCAGGCGTGGATGGCAGAGGCACAGCAGGGCAAGTGGACGTTTCGAGGTTAGGAAAACATGATGCAAAACATGATGAAAACGCTTGTGCGAATTGCGACCGGCGCAATGGTGGTTCTTACTTACTCTTCGGCATTGTGTGGACGCTACTCGCACGCAGCAGCTAGAGCTCGGTGAGTGGAAAAAACTACGCAACGCTCGACGCAAAAACGCTTAGAAAATACCGAAAATGACAATGTTTCGTTTGAATGTCAGATACGCTGCGCCGTGCCAGCACCAAGAAGCTGGCATTCGATACAGCGCGGAATAGTTCGATTACGGGTAGATAGGAGCCGCACACGTAGCACGAGCCACGATGTGCAGAGGCGTGCTTGAATCCAGTGTAATTTTGAATGAATGTAAAAAATAATTTAATGTTACTGAAACTATGGTTTCATTAACTTGCTTCAGCAAAAAAATAGTTCACACAAACAATTGAAATGTTTCAGAATTTTTCGTTACTTAAAATCGATCGTAAATGATAGTTGACTGTTTACTTTGCAACTTTGACAATTTCAATCCCGTCTGACACATCTAACGATGGTGGACGATCTTGACCGATGTTTGAGTTCGTTAGACTTGGTTTAGAAAGTAAAGTATTTAAGAATAACATGTATACCTTATCAATACAGATAACAAACACTCGAATTACGGTAGATACCAAGAACTGTAACAACGTCTGGAAGGAACTTGGGTAAGTGAAAACTTCTTTGAATCGTAATATTCCCTCTCTCTAAATCTAACAATCCCCACTTATCCGAACCAAGTAAACCTAACCCCAATGAATCTAGAACGTTGGTAATTTACCCAAAAATCGGCCAGAATTTCTCAAAATTCAAGATGCCCAAGGTGCGACGAAGTAAAAAGGTGCCACCTGAGGGCTGGGAGCTCATCGAACCCACTTTGGACGAACTGGAGGAGAAGATGCGTCGAGGTAAACTTAGACACCACAAACTACCTGCATATAGCCCTAAATTCTGTCTTTTCATTAGCCGAAAAAGAGTCGCACGAAGGTAAACGCAAGCAAGAATCCCTTTGGCCCATCTTCAAGGTGCATCACCAGAAAAGTCGGTATGTGTACGACCTTTTCTTTCGCCGCAAAGCCATCACCAGAGAGCTGTACAACTTCTGTATAGAGGAGAAGATTGCAGATGCGAATCTGATTGCGAAATGGAAAAAGTCGGGCTACGAAAACCTGTGCTGTCTGCGTTGTATTCAGACGAGAGACACCAATTTCGGTACAAATTGTATTTGTAGAGTACCAAAAGGGAAACTGGAAGAGGTAAACTTATCAACATTATTAAATTTCAATTTCACATATCATATTTCAATTTAAAACATCAAATTAAAATATATTCTAACATGTTTTATCGTTTCTCAGGGTCGAATTGTGGAATGTGTTCATTGCGGTTGTCGTGGATGTTCTGGTTGAAATATCTTTAAACTTCGTCAAAATTAAGCTCATCTACACTGGAATAAGAAGTTAGAAATACGGAGGTTTGATAGGATATAGGATTATGATTAATTTAAATGATTTTATTTTTTATCAAAGCTAGATATAAAAATTGGACATAAAAATTTCTTTCATATAGTTATTTACTATATTCTCACCTTTTTTCCTTTAATTTAAAAGTTTCTACCGTAGTTTAACTTTTTTTAACCTTAATTTTACTTCTTTTAACCTTAGTTTATCTATTTTAAACCTTACTTTAACAGTTTTTAACCTTTTTAACTTTAGAGTTTAACTACTCTCAAGCATACTAAATCGTTTTTAACTTTAGGGTAAGCTTTTTATCTATAGTTTTGATTTCAGAGGTTAATGGAAAGCTACATTGAGTAACGCACTTTGAGGTTAACTTATGATATTTTCTACAATAAGGTTTTACCAACTTGCTTGTTGCAGTTTTAGTCTTTACATTTATAGAGGTTGAGAAGTACACAATGGATAGAATGACTTAGATATAATGCAAATGTAAAATTATCGATAATTTGTAAACACAAGATTTTATATAATTATATTTTAACACCACCATTTTGTACACTTATGTCATTTTACTTGCCATTATATTAATTAATAGGATAACAAGCACATGGCGTTTAGTTTGGTTGACTGTATATTGGGATCTAATTGAATTAACTTTGAATTAGTTCTTCATTAAACTTATGTTAATCTGCCTTAAATTCATGTTATCCTATTTTTAGACCTAATTTAATTCCATGTAGCGATGATTTTTCAGGTTATATTTTAGTTTAAGAAGTTACAGTCTCATCTAAGAGGGTATATTTGAATTTAATATCTTCTAGAGAAATATTTAACTCATAAACATGTTTTTAACATAAAGTTAGGTTAAACAACGTTTTTAGAGGTTGTAAAGTACAAATGCTGTTAGAATTATTTAGATATAATGTAAATTAATCATAAATTCACTGTAATTATTTATTTTAACACTATACACCTAAAAATAAATTATACCATAATCGTATCTGTTCATTAATATTATTCCAGGTGCATAAGAAGTTTTAATCATTAGTAAGACACCAAGAATTGTTACATACCATCTATTAACCTACGGTATCCTTCCTTAAATCCATGTTACCCTTATTTGAACCTAATTTAACTTCATGTACAGATGGTATTTGATGTTATTGTCTAATTTCAGAGGAAAAAGTACAATTTCACGGGTTATATCTTAATATTAGTGGTTATACCTGAATTTAACGTCTTTTAGGGAAATATTTAACCCGCAAATACATTGTTAACATAAATTTAAGTCATAGAACAGTTTTAGAGGATGTAAAGTACAAATAATTATCAAATAATGTTGGAATATTTTAGATAGAATGTAAAATAATTCTAAATTCGCTGTAATTATATATTTTACCACTACACACTTAAAAATATTAATGAAAATAAATTATGGCGTAATCGTATATGTTTATTTTGCAATTTAATGAAAACAAGAAGTTTGAATCATTAGTAAGAAATGAGGATTTGTCACATACTATCTGTATGTTTCTGTAATAATCATACGTAGTCCTGCAATTAATTTCACTCTAATATATAAAAATACTGCTAGTTCCTTTTTAGATTTAAGCATTATATACTAATTTAACCTTCTTATTAAATATACTAATTGAAGATTTTAAATCTTCTATAAACAAACAAAATAGAAAACAAATCATGAATGATGATTGACCCGTTTTGGTTTCGCTTAGCGAAACCAACAAAACAAGAAAATGTAATAATTGTTATACATTCAAATCTGCTCTTCTTAAAAATAAGACTTCAATTAGGCAAGCATAGTGATTTCATCGTTGAAATCGTTACGTCGTTGGCTGAGTGCATTGGCAATGTCGAGAATCAATTCTTTGTAGATGATAGGATTAACGTTTTTCGAGAGGAGGTCTAGGAAGAACATATCGCCATAGGAGAAATTATCAATAATGACGTCGGAGGACTTCTGGGTGAGGTAACGACAACGTGCACGCAGTAACTTCTCGCGGAACGTGCGCGACCCCATCGAAAAGACGCGATAGAGAAGTTGGTACAACGACAGGACGCCAAGCAGTAGGAACCAGAACCAGAGGAAGCCGAAGAGCTTCTCGTTGACGACGTTCAGGGGCAGGAGGCAGAGTGCGTCGTATTTCTGCTCGGTACCACTAGGTCCAAATGTTCGGTATTCACACTTGGCAAGTTTGGGAAACACGAGCGTCATTGGATTAATCTGGTTTTGCATGAATAGGGAGATTCCATAATGTATGAAGTAACCGGAAAGAAACCAATCAGTGAGGACCATTTGTAAAAACTGCAAAAAAGGTAATATTTTAGTAGATGCTTCATAGAGAAGTTGAAAAGAAAAAGTTGTATAATCTTACAACGTTGAAAAAATTTAAAATTTCGCAAAGCATAAATCGCATAGCGTAGCAATTATGCGCGTATTTGCGACAAATTAAGTAGTTGACGATGCGCATCTTGTTTTCAGCGTTCCAATTTGATGTCACCAAAGGTCCTCCAAGATCCTTAACGAGCAGACGCATTCGTCCAGCCTCCCACGTCTTCCATAAATAGCGCGGAATGTAGAACATGAGGGACTGGAAGCAGAAGAACAAGCACACCCATTGGTAGTATTTCTGCGTGATGAAGCCGCGATTGTTTGTTCGTGTCGCCGGATAGGTGGAATCGTGAATTGTTTCTACGTCTGGCGTGTTATCAAGTCCGCTCATAACACCTTCTGAAAACGTTTATAATCATAGATGTAGGACAAATCCATTTTTCCATTTTAAGAAGTTTTTCAGTTTTAACCAATATTTTTGGTACACCACCAATCTTATTTAATAGAGGTAGTTCTCGACATTTAGAAACACCAGGAACAGAATGGGAAAGTTTTCTAGTTTTTAAGATATTTACATTTTTGTAAATTAGTAAAAGCTGTTTTTGTTATAGCCTGGAAATTACTTAACTTTTCCCAATTTCTTTTGTATTATTTCCTAGAAAATGATCGTCCTTTGTTTGACGCCGATTTTGGAAAAAAATAACTTTCATTGTTTCACAAGAAATCACTAATTATTTAAGATATTTAAGAATAAAAATTAAAGTTTTCCCATCAAGGAAATGGTCTCATATTAAAGAGAGTATCATTTTCGATGAGAAAATGGGAAAACATTCCCTAAAAGTTTTAAAGTTTACGAGATACAGCGTTTTTAGAATTTAGAAAAAAAGTGCACAAGTCCAAAAGTATTAATATTTTTACAATTTCTCATTCGAAATTGCGTCCTCTTTCATATGCAATCATTTCAAAATATTATGGGTGTTATTTTGAATTAAAAAGCGCACTAAAATCCAAAAAAAAAGTTTAACAACTCACGGAATAATTAAGTTTAAAATTCCAGGATTTTTAACAAACGGAATTAAAAAAATAAAAAAGCCATTTTCAAAATGTTTTTGGTTATTTATTAAGGGGAAAATGAAACTAAAGTCATCGAAATATATTTAATTTTTCAATGTTATTGGAGCATATAAAATTACATTTTTTTTTAATTAGCAGAAGTTATATGTTATATCTGGGAAACTATTTAACTTTTCCATAATTGTTTTTGCATCCTTAAATAGAAAATGATTCACTTTTTAATTTGATACCACTCTGGCATTTTTCGGAAGAATATTTATTTTTTTTCGCAGACACCAATGTTGTGAAAAAGAAAACAGACTTATAGATTTCCTATTATATAATATAATATATATTTCCTATAATAATGGTCTCATATAAAAGAGAACATAATTATGAATTAGAAAATGGTAAAAATTAGCGAAAGGAATTTTTGTGATATTTCGGAAACAATTAGAGATAAGACATTTATTTACATACTTCTAACCCACGGTTTAGCGCATCTCACATTTCTTTTCCATTTCAATTAATTACATATGAATTACAATTAAACTTTTCCATGATTATATAATAAGAAGTTATAGTCTCATGAGAACAAGACTTCGGATAATAAAATGGAAAAACATTCCGAAAAAGTTAACTAATTTTCGAGATACAGCGTCTTTAATTCTTAAAATTTAGAAAAAAGGGCATAAGTCCAAAAGTATTCACATTTTTGTTTATTCAAAATAATATCCTCGTTCATTGCAATTATTCTGTGGGGTACGATGTGCCGTTGATTGCGAGTAATGATGCAATTGTATTAAGTATAACAAGTAGATTTATTATCACACAAGTAGAAAAATAGTTAACAAATGACAGACGAAGTGAACAGCGATGTTGCGCGTGCGGTAGCAGAAAACTAACTCCTCGAGGTAAAGAAATATGAAGACCTCGAGGGTGCATTAAAGAAAAAGCGATAGTATAAGTAAGATACCTACGCTTGGAATACATGCAAAGATTGGAAACAGATGTGTAGGTTTGAAAAATTTGCAGAGTTGAAATTGAGAGAATAGACAGTGGAAAAAACCTTGAAGAAATACAATATCTAATACATGCTAATGTGTGGTCTGGACCGCCACAATTCTTTTGAAGATCGACAAAAATCAGCCTTGGCAAATTTTCCGAAAAAAAGAAGTTTTCAAATCAGAGAAACAATTGTGATATTTGAAAAGTGTTATAATTAAAGTAGCAGAAACAATAGCACTGCGAACCATAACCAAACTCCGACTTCCTAATAACCCCCTTCATAACCCACCGAACACCCTGTTATACACCAAAACCCAAATACTCCCCCAATAATCAACATGAGGCATATCGAACTGCAACAAAAATTCAAAAATCATTGAACTGCTTTGTATTCCTTTCACTGAAAATTCACCTATCAAATTCAAAACTTCTGAAAACACACTACTACGAACATACGTAAATATGTAAACCAATTATAAATACTATGTATTATGATGTACATTTGTTTCATGGCAGAAAGACTGTAATGGTTGATAGCCGTTAAAATATATCTATCTATCTATCTCTGAAAAGTGTTATTTTGAATGAAAAAAATGCAAAAACATCATGAAACAGTTGAACAACTTTCGATATAATTAAGTTTAAAATACATTAATTCGTAATTAGTGATAATTATTAAATATAAACATACTGCTCTTATCTAAGGCATCCAAAACGATGAAAGTCCCATGCGTCCAACAGAACGTATTCACCAACGATTTTTCCGAAACGTCTACCTTGCAATCAATGGGATCGCCAAAGTACTGCTTGGATGTGAGCAGAATCGAGAAGAAGATCAATATGATTGATGTGATCTTATAATGCAGTTTAAAGATCGTGTTATCCGTGTGAACTTTTTCCAACTTTACAAATGATTTAATCGAACGCAGAAAGTCAATCATGATGGAAATGATGATTTGCACACTTCACTGAACGATGCAACACGTGCTTTTTGCAGTGCTGTGGAAGAAGGCGGACCTTTGAAAGATATCGCCGAAGTGTTTGTTCTTCTTTTATCTCACTCAAATTGTGCGGAATTTCACGACCAACATTTTAATGAAAACAATAGGATTTCTAATGATTTGCAAACAACTTTTGAAACACGTGTAGCTATATAATAAATAGATTAATGCTAGTTTTTAGGTTTAATTGTTTTGGCACAGCCTACTCGAAACGATTGGTATTTTAAACATAATTCATTTAAATTTGATACTCTAAAATTCTTACACGAAAAGTAGGGAAGGTCGTCGATCATACCCGATCATTGAATTTACCGCGAATTTTCAAAACGTATAGTTCGTCTGTACATAAATTAAGATATTAATATTGTTTAATAGTTAGATATTATGCTTCATTTTTTTTTGAATTCATTGAATGAAAAATACAGTTTATCTAAATAAATTTACTTTTATGTACGTTTATTTGAAGTTAGTATTACATGTTGCCAGTTTTGAAGCTGTGTGCGGACTTTTAGGCGTGACAATTTTAATTTGTTCTAGAGCTCTTGAAAAACAAGGTATTAGTTTCCAAAAACATTCAGAAAATGGCTAGATATTTTTGTGAAAATAGAGGTTGTTGGAAATCCGTGTAAACTTAGTTAACCTGAAAGTTATTTAACTTTTTCAGAGTATGGCTTGTGAAAGAGGACTTAATTTTGAATGAGAAAATACAAAAATATGTTGATAAATATTACTATTTTTGAACTTGCGCAATTTTTGCTAAAATTTAAAAACTAAATGCCCTCGAAAACTATTCAACTTCCTCGTTGTATTTTCAGACTTAAAATGTTTTTCTCTTTCATTGGATTTTCTGGATCAGAAAATTGTTTTTGTGTGAAAACTAGTTTTAGTTATTTAGTTTAGCATTATCTAAAGGACGCGAATAAATCCTGGAAACGCTAATTAATCGTTTCCGAGATATAACAGAAATAGTTTCTGCTAATTTACACAAATTTAAATATCTTAAAAACCAAACAACCTTTCCATAATGTTCTTCGTCTTTTTTTAATCAAAAGAACTTCTATTTATGGAGACTATTTTCAATCAGACAATTTTATTTGTACAAGAAATATTTGATAACATGAGAAATAGTTTATGAATTTTCTGTTTCTTTAAATTTACACTTCGTACAAGTGTAGAAAACTGTTTGCCCTTCATCAGCGGATCGTAATTGCAGCGTGGCGTACGACATTTTATTATTATCACATTTGGGGCATTTTCTTTCAACAACTGGACCTTCGTCTTCATTCTCAGCACCTCTGTTTCTTTGCTTTTCACTGTCGTTTATCTTCTTCGTAGTTTCCACCGAATTGAAATGGATTGTATATTGTACTTTTTGATTTCCAAAAACTAGATACCATAAAAATACATATTACTTAATGATTTTATCAAGAATAAATAAATTTGTATAACTTTCTTACCGTTAACATTATATTCCTTCTTGCAAGTGTAGCAAATTATATTCCCTTGCCTCTGAACTAAGGGAATAATCGACCCACATTCGGAACAAAAGCCTGATGATGTACGAAATGTATGTTCGACTGACATTTTATCGCTTTACTATAATATAATATTGTAAATCTCACAAATGTTTGCACATCTTGGAAACATTAACATAACCCTAAATTTACTGTAAAGGCATGTTTTCGGTTTGACGTCGGACAGCGTTCCTAGGGGAATTTAGTTCTCGCCGTTGGTAATGCATTTTCCACTATTTTTACTAGGGAATTTTGTTAATTAAATGTTGGTACGGTTGAATTTTGTTTAAAACAATCGGAAATAACGTTAAAAACGCCATTTTTGTGATACGTCGTGATAAAAACGCACCCTTCTGATAGAACCTGCTTTTTATGGTGAGTTTATCATTATTATCTTATCATTTCTTACCATCACATTATTTATTATCATCCTATCATTTATTAAACATTCGAACTGATAATCGAAGACGTTTTTTTGTGCATTACAGAACCGATGTCCCGATGTCGGTATCTTTAAGATTCAGAAGATCGGGCCGCACACGCGGCATCGTTCAAATTTTCGAGGAACATTTTCGCGATTGTACAATTACAAATTTATTTCTTAAACGGGTAGTTCCCTTTGCGGTATGTACTGCCCTGTTTCGACGCATTCAGATCAACCCCTTGTATGTAAATATATTTCCATTCGCGGGCACGTCGTATGTGGCGCTAGGATTAGCGGCTCCACCGCAGCATTGTATCGGTGGATTATGTACCACTCTCCGGAGGCTTGAATACTTCTTGGGCAAGAAATGTGTAAGTTGCACTTGCTTTGCTGACCAAGATTTTTACTCAATTCGACGTTTCTTTGTGTAGCTAAAGGAATTCTACATTTGGATCAGAGGCGGTAGAAATTACAAGGCCCTATACGAAGAAATTGTGTTTACTTTTGACTATAACTCCGGACCAGATTTGTTGTAAGTGTTTTTCTTTTTTTTTCTGCTGAAGTGCGAGCTGGGGCTGCATGGTGGGGAGGGCTTTTTGGTACATTTTTTCACAGAAAGATAATTTTACATTTACAATGAATGTTTCTTTGCGCCCCCCACCCCTTGGAAATTCTTTTCAGGGGTCAATGAGGTGAACACACACGCGTCTCTTGTTTGGCTTTTGCCGCACCCTCTCGTTCCTTGGACATTTTCATCAGGCGTTCATGAATGATTCCAGGAGGGGGTCCCCCTCCCCGGAAAACTCAAAATTGTTGTTATGTTCAATTTTTTACAGGATGTACTGAAAATGGTATTCTTTGGTCTTTTGCGAACTACCCGTCGTTCCAAATGTACGCCATGAAAATTAAAAATTGTTTATTGTTCGGTTTTTTTATCGGATGCACTGAAAATGTATTTTTTGGCCTTTTGGCCATTATCAGCAACAGACCCCACAGACCACCATGTTGATAATCCTGCCGCTTCATCAACTTCGACACCAACATTAGCTTCACACAAGCATCCCATACTCTCAGCACATGAATCTCTAAGTGACTTTCTAGCAAAAAATAAACAATCCATATTTTAGCGATAAAGAAAAAGATAAATACCTCGGCGCTCCGTTCTTCAAGAGGATAAATTTGATCCCAAATGACCATCGCCATGACGAGCGGACAATTCAACTTAGATTCGGCTTCCGTTTCGCGTCAGGTAATTAATTCACTGCGAAAATTGTAGATTTAGCGTGTGTTACTTTGGTATTACTTTTACACAGAGCCGCCAGAAGAAATTCGCAGGATACGATTCAGTATTATCGATTGGTACAAATATATTGTGCTCATCGGGGATATTGATAACCATGGACGTGATTTCAAGGATTTCATGCGTATATCACAAGACGGTCAAGCTTGTAGAGCAGCGCAGCCGACGCGGGACGCTCAAGATGCGAAAGGGTCAAGGAGTACCACTACTACTGAAGGACATTCGCAAACTTCGAGCAGCAACACGACACATTCCCCTGTGAGGCGGCCAAGCGATGGAGGGTATCATGTTCCCGATTATGAGCATTTTGTGATGCTCCTAGTAAAATCTCCTTTGCCCCCACAAGTAGCACAGGTAGTGCAGTCAGTTCGGAAGGGGAGGATGTTCAGGAAACATGCGAAACACACTAGCGCGCCTATCGTACCAGCTGAGTCGACGAGGTTGAGAAAAAAGACTGCATCGCCGGATTCCGATGACGAGGAGATTGATGTTATAAATGTGAATGAGGAAGCACCTGGGCTCGCACGAGAGGGGATGATATTCAAGGAACATGCGGAACACAATATTCCTATTGTACCTATAGAGACAACTAGTTCATCGTCGCCATGTTATGGGGAATATCCGACTACCGATGATGTAGAAATTGATGTTGTAAATGTAGATTCCCCGGTAGTCGCCGAAGAGTCACAGGAGACGCTTGAAGTAGAGGAGGGTATAGATTTCACACATACTGAGGAATACAATGTAACTACTGCAGCCAAAGAAACAACGGATTCATCTTTATTGCAAACAACGTGCTTAGATTGTCATGTATCCGATTCTGATGACGTTGATAAGATAGATGTCCAGGGGTCACCCTGTGTTCCTCCGTTGAGGGATTTCGTACAGTTAGCTGAAGAATCGCAGGAGGAAGAAAATATTGCTAGTTCACCCAAACCAAGCAAAGAGGAGTGTTATGCTTCCGATCACGAAGACGTTATGTTAGATGTTCAGCAAGACCCTTGTGGTAGCACGGTGGAAGATCCAAGCGAGATGCAAATTACACAGAGCAACGATCTCGCCGAAGATAAGGAATGTCATAATACTATTTCGCACATCAAAGCAGTAGAAATATCAAACACACCTGAGCCCTCAATTAAGCCTGCAAAAGAAGTAGAGACGGTCCGAAAACCTCAGGTGGAGGAAAATTTAATAGCAAATCAAGTGCAAACTGTGCAAAAGTTGGATTCCTCTGTTGTTAGCACAAGTGGTGAGTATCAGATTCTAGATTATGAAGATATATTAAACGTCCAGCTTGATCCATTTGATCCTCCCATAGTAGGCGGTAAAGCAACCATTGATTCGTCTCCTACTAAACCATGTCGCGAGATGTTTCCGGTTCCCGATTTTGAAGATTTAGACAAAATACTGCTCGTTGAGACACCTGAGCCCTCAAAACCAGGCTGTTCCAAGTTTTCTGTTGACTACTACGAGGACTTGGTTCAGATTTTGGACCTCAAAAAAACAGCTGAACCCATGTTGGAAGATGTATGCGATATACAGGGCGTGCAGAAATCGGGGGAGGAGAAGATAGTAAGCGAAATTGAAAAGATCAATGTCTCTTCTTCGCCCGTGGACATAACTGATTCAGCCCCAACTAAATCAGAAAGTGCAGAGGTCAAGATTTGCGACGAATTGACTAAAATATTAGATTTGAGTGTACCTGAGCGTGCTACTGAAATACAAGAAGAAGACAAAAAATCGTCGGAGCCGAAAGTTATCACCGAATTCATAGAATACGGTTTCCCTTGTTCGCCAAATGTTACAGCGGATGCATCCTCACCTAAAAAAACTTGTGCAGAATTAATGATTTACGATGAATTGCTTGAATTACTCAATTCAACAGAAATTCAGGCGATGCCTGCATCGAAAAAGAAGACTGATACCGAAATTGTGGAAGACGATGTACAGGAGGCTATGGAATTACTGGTGGGGAACATTACCACCGAAACTAGTGACTCGGCGTTGCCCGTTGGGGAAGACAACGTGAATCTGACGCAAGATCCACAGGAGGGGGACCTGGTGGAAATGTTAAGCCGACCTATACCAGAACATATTATGGAATCACAGGAGGTGCCTGAATCGAAGAAGAATGACACTGAAATTGTCGAAGACAAGGTCACAGTAGAGTCTCAGGAAGACATTATCATCGAAACCGAGGTTTATAGTATACCGTCATCGCCCATAGACCCGACGGATCTATCCACCACGAAACCGGGGTGTTCCGAGTTCAAAACTTACGAGGACCTTGTAAAAACTTTAATTCTAGGTTCACCTGACTCCCCGGTGGATGAAGATACAGAAACAGAGGTAGTACAAATACCACAGGATGAGAAAGTTGTCACTGAAAATAGGGAAGATAATACTTCTACTTCGCCAATCAAAACAACTGATTCACCCCCAAAGAAATCAAGTCCTCGAAAGTTTACAACGTACGAGGATTTGGTTGCGACACTAAATATAAGTTCTCCTGAGAATGAAATCGATATACAGGAATGGCAAACAAGAATGGTTCAGGAATCGCCGGAGGTGGAAATTACCACCGAAGGTGAGGTCGTCCCTTCTTCCCCCAACGAAGCGACATCTTACTTAGAGTATGCTACCGAAACTCATGGAACGCTGGAAGCCATTGAGGAAAACCCTACTGAAAATGAGGAAGCCCTAAATTTCGCAACGAGGAAACGAAATCGTACAGAAGGTCTGATTGCAAATACTGATACAGACGCTCCCATTGACGTAGATTTAGAACCCCCATTGAAACAACCACGACCACCATGTCCGAATGAAAGATGTTTGGCTGGAATTTGCGAAACGTGCACTCCTTCGCAACCAGAGCTTTCACTCTCCGATTTCGACTTTGAGTGAAGCGGAAAAGTTTCATAGAAAACTTTAAAAATGTTAATGTTAGTTAAAGCGTTACATTTCAAATTTTGTTCTAAGAATTAATTTTCATTTTTCAAATTCTTTGTTAAATCCTTAAGAAATAATTTAGTTGCCATTGAATGAACGTAATTACTTGTCGCAATAAAACATCAAATAAATTAATGCATTTTTATTTATTTCCTTATGCCATTTATCTTTGAATACATAATTGTCTGAATATAATATATGCTACCTTCCCATCAATTTTATATAACGTGAATATATAGTTGTATGTATATGCTTAGAATAAATATATGTAGACATTGTGTTGTTATGTTAGATACATGGTTATTGCGCAGGTAGGTATGTTTTTACATTTAAGTGAAAAGTCAGGAATGTCATCTACACAGTTCGAAAGCGCCTTAGTGAGACAAAGAAAATTAGATATTTCAAAACTAGATATCTACGAACGGCAGAGATATAAAACTACATTTTCCTCTGTTTCCTTTTTGTTTGTTTCTTTGCTTTTCTATGTATAATAAACGAAGTTATTCAATTTCCTGATAATGTGATGAATTTGTTTCATAGAATATATATCTGGTTACATGGATATAAGTGGGTGTTTAGTTTAGATGTGTGAAAAAAAAATACTGATATTTTTCAATAGGTAGTTTTGGGTAAGATTCACGAATGCACTTGCTCTATTGCATTTTCTCAACCGCACATTGTCGATGAAGCTTCTGAGCACCAAGATGTAATATAAGTAGACCTGTGCAGGTATCTGCAGAGTCCCTAAGTCCAGCAAAACTGAAACTCGAGAGGGGTGGATCGTAAAACAGTCGGGGCTAACCTCAAATTTGAATTTTTCTTGTGTCTAACTGTTGAAAAGCGCGAAAAATTACCATTACCAGAAACTATTTCAATATATGAACTACAGGTACAAAAATTTTATTCAAATCGAAGTCGGCCAATGCCTGAAAAGAGACGTTCAGACATTGTCAGATATGTCTGAACGTCGAAGGAGTATTTAAAAGTACATTCGATTCAATATATCTTTGCTATGTTTTTCGGTCTATTGCTGACAAGTTGTTTCTTCGAAGTTAGAGGAAACGCATTTGGGACTTCTACCTCGATACTTCTATAGGTATCCATATTTTTGTATGTTAACCACTGGAGGATTTCTGTGCCGTTTGCATAATATCTCAGCAAGCATTAAACGTTTATAACATATTTGCCTTCTCCAAATGATTCTTTATGAAATCATTTGCGTTTTCGTTTAACCAATTATTATATTATCGCGTGTATGCATTTAATAATGGAACATAAAATGTTTAACAAACAACAAACATGAACATAATAGCATATAACTATATTATAGGCATGCTTGTAAAGAAACAATAGAAAACTCAAACAAAAACACAAAACAAAGTATATTGCGAGAAATATAAACAAATAAAAGTTTAAATACTTTTGTGTATTCATTCCATTCTATTATTATACTTGGTAAACAAGTATTACATACATACCTTCATTGTTTTGACATTTTTGACATTATTTCATGTTTTAATTAAGTTTTTCTAATGTTGTAATTGAGTTTCAATTGATTTATTTAAATCAATTCACACATTAATTTTATAGGGTACATCTAACAAAGGGCGTATCTCAATTATCCGTCGCAGATTTGCATGATTTTTTGTACATTTGTATATTTCAAGAAAAATCATGGAAATATAAGACGAACAACTCAGATATCGTGTAAAATATATGTTAGAGTCGTACAACAAAAAATCGGTGCGAAATTCAGTTGGTCCCAATAAGTAAATAAAATATCCAATGTATGCAAATGTGTTTCCAATGAATAATGCAACTGTGGACTCATGTATACACGAGTTCAAAAATATCATATATTTGAATATATTAATGCTCACTGTTAATAAATTATACACACATTTCGAAACTCACAGCATGACTTTAATAATTCACAATATTGAATTATTGAACTCAGACTAATGTGAGTCAATAATGTGGTTTGCATACAATAATTACATGAATATTGCAAACATTGAATGTGTCTTACATGTATAAGATTGGAATTAGTTTACGTCTAATAATAAGTTTAAGTCTAATTGTAAGTCATGTTGGAACATAGGAACATAACAGTTAGCAAACATTTGACCGGCAAGGAGTTTATTATGATCGTGGACGAACAAAACACATAACAAATGCATGCCAACAAACAAGGGTATCATGCGCAAGTGTGGCCAGACTACTTCCGAAGCTGGGTGAGGGTGGAGATGCAGCACGTCGAGTAATTTTTTCCGTGGCACAGTCCAAATTACTTTACGCAGCAACGCCTGGGCACATGGACTCAACGCGAAGTCGAAAAGGACTAAGCTGCGAAATTCCGTCGGAGAGTGCATATTAGGTACCAGCAGAGCGTACTGCACGGTCTCCACGAAAGCAGCAGAGGTACTAGCAGGCGGATAATGCCGGCGGATCTCTTCGTGGAACAGCGAAATCAGCAATACCACGAAAAGAAGCAGGATAATAACACGGCGATAACAGATATAGTGTCCAGCTGGGAGGAGCGATGGAAGTCAGGCAAAACATCGAAGTGGGACCTGTAACTTCTGCCTGACTCAAATGATGGCGGGACACGGAGTATTCGGCGCACATTTCAAACGCATCGGAAAGCGCCCGGACGACACATGTCCATACTCCTTCTTGGCTATTCCAGACAGTGCCGAGCATACTTTGATCTGTTGTCCTGCATGGAGCATAGAGCCCGGACATGCTGAGAGTCACACAGTGCGGAATACCTACGCCCGAACAATTGAGTGCGTCAGACTAACAAGTGGAAAACGGGTACAAGTTACGCCAGCGCCTTATAATTTTCCAAATCAAAACGCATTTATAGGAATGTGCATTACAGTCTTAATTATAATCGTCAATTTAGCGGCATCAAATTATGTGTTGCTTGTTGGCGCCGTATGTGGGTGTATGTGTGTGTGTGTGTGTGTGTGTGTGTGTGTGTGCGTGTGCGTGTGTGCGTGCGTGTGAAAACAAGAATAATGATAAAGTGCGTTGAATATAGGTTATTACACTGGCTGAGGGAAAGTAGTGTAATTACAGAGACGATATTTATTCGCAGAGCACGTGCCATTGCTGTGACTGTTCCATGGGATTCGCCATCGCCGTGTTCCAATGAATCAACGCCTTGCCACGTGCGAACATGTACGAGCCGAGCACACACTTGCCGATCAGTTTATCTGAAAGATTGAGCACATTTATACATGTTTGTAGGTGGTGATGCTGAAAAAGTGTCGGTATCGATAAAGATTGATATCGTGAAAAATTCTACGACATCTGCACGTGCAAAGCACAAGCTCCACAAAATTTCTCAATCATAAATGGGATCTGATAAAAGTCTGATAAAAGGGTGGGATTAAACTTTGTTTTATAATAAATACTAAAATACAAATCGTACATTTCTCATTCATATTGTAGTTAAAAATAAATTTTCGAAAAATTGCTACTTTCAGAATTGTCAATTATTTGCATATTTCTCATAATCCTTGTATTATAAATCATACACCAGTCGTTTAAGGGTAAAATTTGCTACAAACTCCTAGGGTCGTTTTTCGTTCAATTATTTAGAACCGATATTAGTACTCGTGAAATTTGAGAATAATAACGGAGACATTTTTCGCGGAAAAAAAGATTGTCTCAAAGATTGTCCTTTTAATTATATTTGTTACATTCCTAAGGATACAAATCTTATACTAATCGATTTAGATGTAATTTTGCTACAATCTCCTGGAAGAGTTTTTCCGATTAATTGTCCAGAAGCGATATTATAGACCGCTGAACTTGAGTTCATTAACGCCGACTTTATTAATATTCTAAAAAATGATATAATAATTTATAAAATGGATAATAATTTATAGAATTTCGTCGTCGGAAATGATTTAGATTGGCTATGATAAACATATGGATAACAAATTAGATCCAAAGTATCTGGTTCAATTCCTAATAACTCTTATTTCTACCGTTCTAATCGTTTCATTCCAATTAAAGTTTCAAACAATGTAATGACCTATTTCTCTATACTACAAACGGCAAATTTCTCGCAAAATAATCAGGGGAATAGACGTAACACGATACAGCATGAAACAACATTTACTGAAAATCAATAATTACAGTAATAACACGTGGTTTGTGCAGTTCGATACGATTAGTCATTATTCATTGCATGCAAATTATTAAAGCGCATAAATGTTGCACATCGGAAGTTTCAGGTTCTTGAAGACATCAATTACGTTCGTTAATTTGTGTAATTACCACTAATACGAGTGTCGCCGTGCATTGCGTGGATATGCGAAAGCACTTGGTTGGTTTCCGTGAGAAACAATGGCTGCTCTGATTAATAACACAGAACGCATAATTAAAAACTTGTTTTTTCTCTACGAACCCAACTTTTACTTTTTCAGTTTAATTTCTGCTATTACAAGGGGTGGTAATTTTTGGTATTGACAGTTTCGATTCTTTTTAAGTATCGATACTTTTATACAGTATCGATATCTGTCGGTATCGAAAATACGGATATTCAAGTATTTAATAAAAACACGAACAACCATTTCAGGAGTTACTAGCACATTTCACCATGAATCGATTAGTGCGTGATATTTAATCCTAGGGTTACCAGAAGTATGAAAATAATTGATCATTTTAAAACGAGTCACTTTTCGGAAAACTCGACTTTTACACGTTTTGTTGGACGCTATTGACGTCTTCAACACCTATAAACTTCAAAGATGCAATATTAATGCGCATCAATTTGCGTGCAATGTAACAGTAAATGCTTTATTATGTTGTTTCCAAACGTCTGTTTATTGCCCTTCGTAGCTTAGAAAAATAGGTCATTTCATTGTTTGAAAGTTTATTAGAAATGAAGCAATTATAGGCGTAGGAAGATGTGCTACTGTTGGGAAATGAACCAGATACTCTGGATCTAATTTGTGTCGAATTGTGAGTGTTTATTGGTATTGCATCCATATGTTTATCATCTGGATCGCCTTGAAATAAAAGTGTAAGGATTTTATCTACGTTTATCATATCAACACTAACGAAAAGAGAAGGTTAGTAATAGGTTAGTAAGGTGGCGTAGTAATATGAAGAAAAAAAGTGACATGCCAACTCCAAGAATTTCTTTTAATTACTTAGAACCGATATTAGAACTCGTGAAAGTTGACTATAATAACGGAGACATTTTCCTCAGCAAAAAATAACTCGTCAAAGATTAGGATCCAATCGATTTAGAAGTTTGTTTATTATCGATAAATTTACGCTTACATTATATGAGCTAATGTGAGGAATTGGACGAGATACTCTGGATCCAATTATTGGACTACGTTTATATTACATAGGTTTATCATATGAATCGCCTTGTAATAAAAGTGCGAGGCCTTTATCTATGTTTACCATATCAACACTAAGAAAAGTTAAAAGAGAAGGCTAGTAATACGACGAATTAATAAGAAATGAATTATGTGACATTGGATAGATGTATTCGCCAAAATATAAGAGAAAATCAAGTTTAGATGTGTTTATACGCATTATTTTCGCGAAATAAGTCGT
>WSZQ02069359.1:0-23936 GCA_019419845.2 Weissflogia rhopalogaster
AAATGTGATAATGATCAACTCTATGACTTTTCAAGATTCGTTCATTAATAAGAAACAATTTCCGCAAAGGAAATGATTAAAGTTTATGAATTTACCTTTTTCTTTATACTATCGAATAGAGATGGTTTCTCCTTCTTTACGTAGTTGCTGGGAACATATCCACTCTGTTTGTTTGTATTCTGCACGCGCCACCAATGCTTGGAGTCGTCCAGTAGAAGATAACGCTCGTTTTTGCGCAAATCTAATTCCTGACCACCCATGCCCGTGTAGTCGTACTTGGCGACGACGTAGCACACGTCATCTTGGCTCGCTTTGCCTGCAACAATATAAAATTAGCACATTTCCTCTCAATACCCTTACAATCGCAGAATGTTAACAACCCCACTTCATGAATTTACCCATAACCCGAACACTATATACACAAAAACAAACGTCTATAAAGATGCGAAGATCCAACTAGGATCGAGTATGACTGATCGTGCAAAAATTAAAACACGCTATTGCCAAAATTGCCAAGATAACAGAGATCTGTATTCGTTATCTGATAATACATCACCTACACACTATTATCAATGATCAACAAAAGTTAGGTGGGATTAAAGTGTGGTGGGTGTGCGTGCGGGGAGATAAAAATTCAACCCTCGCGCCGTCGTCGCATTTACCGTGTCGCACCGGCGTCGCCATCGGCGTCTGATGCGGAGGCGGCTTGATGGCGTAGTTGTTCGTGCCGCCACCCTTGCCGCCGCTCTGCCACGTCGTTGGCTCGGGCGTACCACGCATCGACCTCGTCTCCAGCATGTTCTCGAGACCTCCCTCCGCTGGCACGGCGGCAGCGGTGTGTCAGCAGTTATATTTGCGGCTGCGTCGGTGAAGAGGCAGCAGCTGTGATGCTTGTGTGGCGGTTTTTTGGTGTTGTTGTGCCCGCCAAACCGTCCAAGACGAAGGAGGGCGGTGGTGAGAGAGACAAGAGAGTACAGCAGCAAAGCAGCACTTATCTCAAGCAACAGCCGACAATCATGCTCGCTACGACTACGGATGAGAATCAGAATCAAAAAACAAATCATAATATAAATCAATTGGTATAGAAAGATTATACACAGAAAATAAGATCAGATGGCACAAATTCGTGTAGTGTGTGGCAGGTGTAGAGGTGTGAAAATTGTTCATACCAAAGAAAGGACAACGTAAAACGGGTGTGAAACATTCTACAAACATTGAGACAACATTTAAAACCAAATGGAATATTTCAAGTCAATTATAACAAATTATAAACAAACATAAGAACTATGAAATTATTGATAATAAAAAAGAGGAAACAGTAATTTATTTCAATTCGCGAAAATTACCACATTTAGTAGTGTTTTCAAACAATGTAATGTTTTCATACTGTTTTATTTATGTTATGGATTCTAGTCTAGGTCACGGTTAATATTAGCACTCAAGACAATCGACTACATGCTAAATGTGTTTTCTAAGAGAAATTAACGACTAGAAAACTTCGTTCGAAACTTGTTAATGAACTTTAATGAACACTTCCGCCGCATAGGTTGGCACAGGCTTCATTTAATCATTTTCTCACTCATTTTTTACCTAAATCCAAGCTGTCTGTGATAAACTACGTGTCTAACACTAAATTGTATTCACTAATTTTGGCATTTTTATGAGTTATAACAGCGACGGCTTGCGAAAACTCCCATGTCTCATGAAATAATAGTGCGCATGAATTACTCACGCGACGGATTTCGAACTCAGGCGCTTATGAACGCGCCGAGAATGACGATAAAACCGCTGCCGGGTGGTTGCAAGTTGAAGCGATGAACTCGGTATCACTTCGAATTCACATCACAATGAACGTACACAAAAACTGTCAAAGTTTCAATGTCTTGAAAAATGCCTTAAGAGTTCTAAACTTGGGTGTTGAATAAAAAAATGTTAAAAACTAGAACTCTTTTCATTCAACAATCACTGTTTTTATTCAATTTTATTCATTTCTCTCATAATAATCATAAATGATGTGAATGACTTCGAATGCAAATAGTTATTTCCAAGTAAACCATCTAATTCTAATTATTATGAATCAGTCTAATTCGACAAAACTTAACCCACACCAAAACATTTTGTTTGAATAAAATGTTGTAATGTATCAGTATGAATGAGTATTTCATTGAAACATCGTTATCAATCGTATGTTATGAATAAGCGCTTAATGTTATATAAATGTGCATAAATTTAAGCATATTTTACTTCAGAGCCGGACAAGGGATTTGGATACTAAGGGGGTCATAAGAATTTTAGCCCGACCAAGGAGGAGCATGATACAAAAAAACTTAGGAAACACTGCATTAAACTGTTATAAATAAATCATGAAAATCATGTATTTTTAGGTATTATTGTGTATTTTTTTATTCGGTTTTATATAATTTTCTCTCATAATATTCAATCGCAAGTGATGTGAATGACTTCTATTTGGAATACAGTGAAGTATTTCCAATTACAACTATCTAATTCTAAATATTATGAATCAGTCTAATTCGACAAAAACACATTAAAAGTTGTTTCGTTTGATTAAGACGTTTAAATACATCAGTATGAGTATGCTCATTCATACTTATTCTGATATATTTCGAAAATTTGTTATCAGTTTAACTTGTGCAAAATACGACTTGAACATGTAAGCACAAGTAGTCTATAATTAGATTCTTCGGATCTTTCTGAATTTCTACCGTTGCAAACCGGCCGTTGGCCGTATTATTTATAAATACCGCACAGGTTTGTAGGTTATTTTGACGGGACCGCAGGAGTCGATTTTTGTAAAAAATTTTGGACATTTTTGGGGGGAATTTAAAGATATGATGATGATGGCACACTCACCGATTTTCAAACTGGACATAATTCAAACGCACACATGAATCGATCTTCGTTGCGCCTTCACCGTGCGGGGCGAGATGCTCGGCGACTTTTCCCGGCGATACGCACTAAACTCGCGGAGCCACCCTTTCCACCGTCGCCGTTTGGGGGGTCGGCCCACACACCACGCAGTCCTTCACACGCCAATTGACGTTGCACTCGACTCCTCACAGGAGTCGTTGGATCGTCGCAGGATTGTGAATCTAAAATGCATAAACACGGATAAGTGCGAGGTGCGATCGCACCCTCGGAAGCACTGCATAGTCGTTCGCAGTGTAGTTGAGTAGGCGTGGGGGGATAATATAAAAGCACCCACTCGCGGCACGCGCCTCGGCGTTCCCTGCTTTCGCCTCGCTACAAACAATGCCTTCAAACGCGCTGCAGTGAGTCGAAATAAATACGGATTGTGTCGTGCGATAGTAATACGCCGAGATCGGCGAGTGCCCCGGCAGCCGCTCGGCCGAAGATTGGGAAGGGCGCGGATGAGAGCGAGCGAGGGCGACCGTGCGCGCTCGGCGGGCGGCGGCGAAAAGGGAGCGACGCAGAACGAAGGGCGCGAGGGGAGGCGCCCTGCTACTCACTCCTTTCCACTCTTTCCTTGGGGGGATAACACACACACACACACAGCGTTGCGAAATGCTCCCCGGTCCTACCTCTACGAAGATCCCCTTTCTCTCCACCGTCAAAAACACAATAATGCTGGACGTAAAACAAACAGAATGATGTGTGTCAACCATGAAACCGATAATTGCGGCCAACTCGTGTGTACTTCGGCACTAATATGAACGAAAAATGAGCGCTAATTGTCTACAATGAAATCGTGAAGCAAGACATTTGATGCTGGTGTGCGTGTGAATAAGTAAGCGCTTGCAATTGACGAGATAACTGAATGGGGAATAATAAGAGATGCAAGTGCATTTACCACTGGTGTGCCCCACATCCGCTGCGGTATTCCGTGTGGTTGTGTCTTCTTGTAGCACTAGCACTTCGTATTCCTGCTGATGATTAGCACCTAGCACGCACAGTCCTGCACCGATTACACTGCACCGACGGACATTTATCTCGCGTTTTTCCTGCACCTTCTTGCAACAAACGATGTTGCAACAACGCTGGACGGCGCCGAAGCACCGAAGTTGATTGCAAGAGAAACAAATGACAAGTAGCGCCTCTAATAACTCTAACGGTAGTTTTATGAACCTCATTTTTATTTTTTAAATCAAAATTCTCATAAATTAGACATATTTATACCTCCAAACACATTATACGTAATATTTTTATCGATATATTCAATTATTTATCTTTAATTTTATGTAACATACTAAAATTTAGTTTTATTTACATATTTTAAAATTAAAAAGCGACACGAATTATACCGAATTGCAATCGGTAATGTTCGTAAAATAGCATAACCTAACAAACGACCGCTCTGCAAAATTTGTGAAAAAGTGCGTAAATAAGAGTAAATTGTTGAAGAAGTATCTCTCCAATTAAATTGTGTTAATAATCGTGTTATCAACTTGATTCGAACAGAATGCCGTACGCTAATCAGCCCTCGGTTCATATAACTGATCTAACCGATGAGAACGTAAAGTTTTACATCGAAGATACCGATTTGAGGTAAGCGTTGATTCTCACTTTGAAAATACAACTGTTTTCATTGATATTTGTTTCTTAAGTGTTGCAAACAGTATTCGTCGAGTGTTAATCGCTGAGACGCCAACCATTGCAATCGATTGGGTGAAATTGGAGGCGAATTCTACGGTTTTGAGCGATGAATTTATTGCCCATCGTATTGGTATGATTCCGTTGATCTCCGACGAGGTTGTTTCTAATTTACAGTATCCAAGAGACTGTGTGTGCTCCGATTTCTGTCAGAACTGTAGCGTCGAGTTTACGCTTGATGTGAAATGCACTGATGACCAAACCAGACACGTTACCACCGCTGATTTGAAATCAAGTGATCCCAGAGTGGTACCGGCGACTTCAAAACATCGGGATGAAGATCCGGCTGAATACGGTGAAACTGATGAGATTCTGATCATCAAGTTGAGAAAGGGTCAAGAGTTAAAGATGAAAGCATATGCTAAAAAAGGTATGATTGAGTTTTTGCTTTACGTTCATCATTTGTACTTTTTTAAAGTATTGAATATTATACTTGTTTAAATAATCTCAGGCTTTGGAAAGGAGCATGCAAAGTGGAATCCAACAGCTGGGGTTTGTTTCGAGTATGATCCTGATAATATTATGAGGCATACTTTGTTCCCGAAGCCTGATGAATGGCCAAAGAGTGAATATTCGCAATTACCAGAGGATCAATGTAAGTATTTGTCTTCTTCTATAATCGTCAGTCATGAAACCATTTTTAATAATTTAAATAATTTCGTGGTCACAAATGAGTGGCAATTTAAAATATAAGGGAAATTGTTGCCGCCTTGTCAGTTAATCGAAATTTTGGTAGTAAAAGATTATATTCTTTCTTAAATGATCGTTTCTGAGGTGTATATCAGTATTTGCAAACGTTTTGAAAGTCAAATTTGCTCAAGGGGATTGCTTAGGCAATGAAATAATTCATTTACACTACTATTCATTGTTTTTGCTGACGACCTCTACCTACTATCTGGTACAGTTGCCGGAATGGAGAAATCAATTAATATGTTAGTAACAGAGACTGGGAAAATTGGACTAAAGATTAATGTCGGCAAAATCAAATCCATGAGGCTAAAGACAGACAACAACAAAAGGTTCGAAATTAACGGACGACAAATAGGGGACGTCGATCATTTCTCATACCTGCAGAACTGTAACGAAAACTGGTGGTACAGAAGCAGATATAAGCAGCAGAATACGTAAGGCACAGCAATGTTTTCGATCGTTGACAAAAACTTGAAAATCACACGTCTACACTAACAAAACAAAGCTGAGACTGTTTCGTACCAATGTAATATCCATCCTCCTTTATGGATGTGAGACATGGAAGAATACGAAAAGTTTAAACAATAAGCTGCAAACTTTTGTCAACAAATGTCTGCGAATCATCCTGCACATATACTGACCAAAGAAAATAACCATCGAACATATCGAAATAACAGTCATAGAGACGAACCGTCCATGCAGAGTTGAAGACGCAAAATAAGTCTTGGAATGAAGCCAAAAAATAGCACAGAATCGAGTCCGATGGAGAGTGTTCACGGAAGCTCTATGCTCCACTTAGGAGACCGGAACCGGTCGGAACTGCGGAGCTTATGCTCGTACAGACGAAGAAGATATTTTTTGGCGAAATTATTGAAAAATGAGTTGTCGATATTCGAAATATCAAGAATTTTAGTACATATGTATCATTATTAACACTTTGCCGTTTGTACTATTCGTGAAATTCTCCGCTTGACGCCGGCGTCACAAATTCCTGGACTTAACCTCCCGGGGACGTTTTTTAGGTTTATTGCGAGATTATAAAATGCCTCGACCAAATAAATATCAAATAGGTTTATTTTACATGCCCTGATTTACCCTTCAAATGAGTTTATCATATTTTGTAATCTATTATTGGTTATAAAATGTAAACGTTGGCAACACTAACGTGGTGTTAATACTCTTTTCACAGTTTACATTCAATACGAGTTACCGAAGAAATGAACACTATTATAAATAATACAGTGAACTATTTTTTATTATATTATTTTTGATTAATAATTATAGATGAAGCACCTTACAACGGAGATGCTGTCCCCAACAAATTCTACTACAACGTGGAATCTGCAGGTGCTTTGAAACCAGAGAACATCGTTACTATGGGCGTCAATGTTCTCAAAGAAAAACTCACCAATCTTCTGACACAACTCGCCCAAGAACTTCAGAGTGACGTGTTGGCTATTAATTAATTAGCAATTATCTATGACAATTGTCATTTAACGAGTGAATTTTTGTGTCGCTCGTGAAATTTTACTTCTTTTTTTTTCAATAAACGTCTGCATTTACAGTTTATTATAAATATGAATAATAAATGTACACAACTGTCGAGATTTGATGATGAAACTATACATAAAACCGATTACCGGGTGCCACCTTTAGAGCCGTATGTTAAACATTGCTGGCCTAGTAATAGAGAAGCTCGTCCTCTACTGCCACCGCCGCGAGAACATGAGTTTATATGTCCCGAGACACTGACGAGATTACGTAAGGATAAGTATATACCGATGAATATGCTATGGCGGGCAAAGCCTATTACGGACCGTCTGCCTGACTACTGTAAGGTGCCTAAAAAGGCGGTTGATTATAAGAAGGAAGAGATTATTCGGACGCGTCCGAGGGTGTATATGGGCATGGCAGTGAGTATTGACGATGTGGAAGATTCGAATGATAGGGAGATGTTGCTTTCCTATATGTATAATACGGATGCGAAACGCACGCTGAAGGAGGTTCAGCATTATGTTCAGAAACAAGGCGAGGTATTTACGTTGAATTTCATTTATTTTATGATTGTTAAACTAGTGGATCTCAAATTGGAAAACTGCTGGTTTAAATGATTTCACTAAATCTATTATCTATTAGAAAAAGGAAAGAAATTGTGGAAATATCGAAAAAGCCACTGTTCCTTGCGCCGTTAAGAATGAAGGAGTTTTCCTATGTACACGTTCGGAAATTCCGCCAATAGATCCCAATCTGAGGAAAACTGGCCACACCTGGGACAAAAAACAACTACGAGCCACCGTAAACTCTACTGTTCACTTTTGGACTAAATTTTATGAGCATCCGTAAGTTGATGATTTTTATTATATTTATATTGGAGCAAAACTTAAACATCTCAATCGACATATATTTTTTAAATTTTATATTCGTTGTCACTAAAGTCTTCTTAACAATTTGCCCCGCGGCGTTTTTACATTGCGAGGTACCCCGTCGGATTGACTTTTTAATATAACATGTCACGTTTTTCGAAATATGGTCAGATGAAAGGGGCTGAAATTGATCAAACGGAGGGCTGGTTTTCCTCGTTGGCATTCCTGTGCTTCGTCTTAAAATGAGGGGAGCACATTGCCCCATCGGCCACAATTCATTATTCTCTAGCAGAGTCAATGGAAAGGAGACTTAGAAGAGGCGCCTGTGATTTTCGCTATACATGAATAAACTAGAAGAGTTCCTTAATGCTGTAGTATTAATGAAAAAGTGAACAAAGGTTCCATTCTCCCGAAAATATGTAATTGAAGATAGACATAAAAAAACTAAGAACGCACAGGTTTGAAGAGGCGCATCTGCCAAAAATGTTGATACATCCATTTGTTATCAGTAAACATGAAGACATTTCATAGGTGTGACAAAAAATTAGAGGATTTGCGAAAAAGAAACCAAGAAATAGTGCTAATTTGAAAAACGCATGGTTAACATAATCTGCAGAAATATATTTTAGTCAGAAGGGTCACATATGTCTCACGAGAATTTGGCAGATAATTAAACGAAATTTCAACATGATCAGGCCACCAGAAGGTACCAAAGGACCGAAATAAAAATTAACAATGACCAAAGAGGAACCTTGTTGAACCTTGATGAACAAATGTTACGAAACATAATATATAAATCAGGCATAGCACTATGAATAAACTCTGAAAATTGCAACTTTCCAGCTCAATTGGAAATATTTATGCGGCAAGTTTGATGAGTCCGGTCCAGTGTGCGCCGGGCTTAGTTTAGACACCTCTGCCTTAAATAAGTTACATTTTATAAATTGATAGAGAAGTTCATTATAATAGGTTATCTAAACACAATAACAAATATTTGATATATTGATAAGAATCACAAGTACCTCGCGTTTCTATTCATTGAACGATTTCTCCGTCACATGTTCAAAATTTTCCTATCGTTTAATCACAAAATAAAAACATTATTTCATTTGATACTTTGCTATCGGTACTTTCAAGTAAAGTAGCGATAAATTTTCATTGTTTTTTAATTTATAAGTTGATTAATGAATATATTATTTACAGAAAACAAGCGGAATCAATGTATCCACTCATCCCACCCGAAACAATCGACCGTATCGAGCACCTTATTGACAATAACAAAATGCGCTTAGTACACGAAAAACGATGCTGCGGCTATACCGGCTACATACCAGCAGTCACAACCATCGACGTCGAAAAAGTCCCCCTCCCAATGGTGCATCCAATGCACACCACCAACGAAACCATCTACATCAATCACTTCGATCATGCCAACAACAACTTCGAAAAATAAATCACAAGCATTGCGCTGTAAATAGTCGGGAAATTAAAATTGTTATATATTCTCTGCAACGACCCTTCAACATATGATAGACTAGGAATGTCGGCAGCCGACAACGACTGCCCATAATATAATGCATAAGATTTAATTAATATACCTTAAGTAGCTTGCTTAATTGATTCACAAACCGATTTGGTGTACGAGCGCATTCACGTCGTGAAGATGTATGCGAGCGCTTCCGTTGCACGTGCTCGTACTTCCGGCTCGTTGTCCTTGACCAACTGCAGCAGACGGTAGCTGAGCGTATCGAGGGATACCTGGGACCTGCATTCGGGAGTTGCCTGTGCATACAGCAGGCCTGCAGCGAGCGCACTGTTTGCCCGCACTTCCGTCCAGATGCTCTTGAAGAACGATATCGTCGTCATAATAAATTGTGGGAAGTAGTCTTGCATATTTTCTGCCTAAATTACGAAAAAAAAAGAATATAAATCATCCGAAATTTAGATATATTATCGTTATAATAAATTCAAATGCATACCTCATAGTAAAATTGAGGTTGAATTACTTTAAATTAGATTATACTTTTATCCAAAAACTATTTCTTTAATCTTAACAACTAAAGCATATTAGCTTTTTTCAATTAGATATTTAAGTTAAATATGAGTAGGATTACGAGAGTTTCGGGAGGAAATATACCATTAATAAGTAATTAAGAAAAAATAAGAAATATACACATACCATTGCCTTGACAAAGTCGGTACAAAATTGTGTGAATTGAAGATTAGCTTCTTCAAGTAGATGATCCTGAATCAAACTATTCACTTTGGGCGATTCGATAAAGGGTCCAACTTTTCGCAATGTGCACTTGCAAGCTTTCACCACTTGACTGTCTACATCACGCAGATGTAACAAGAGTGTGATCAGATTACCATAGATTTGTTCCCTGTAGGCGTCATCAGCTCCCAAAGAATCGGCCAAATCTCCAAAGAGTAAAAAGGCAGCTTCGCGAATCTCAGAAGATTCATGTTGCAACAGTGGCTTGATTCGAACTGATGCCGTTACTTGCGTTTGTCCAAGATTCGATTTATCAGTAACTTTCAGCAGTTTTGAAAAGCTTAACATGGACTCCAAAGCAACAAGAGATTCGCTGCAATTAAAATTACAATTAATATCTAAATATTTACATAAGATATTCAGTAAAAATTCAGATATTCAAATAAAATATTCAGATTAAATTTACCTTGTATTCTTATAATCAAGCCCTTGCATCAATGCTGCTAAAATACTGGATGAACTTCTGACAATCAATTCCTGATTGAGAAATTCCACTGCAAAACCCAAACCTCTCAGGCATAACTTCCTTACAGTACAGCTGCCATCTTGTTGAACATCCAACAACATATCGAGCACATTTTCGGCGAGTACATTGTCCCCACTGCCATTCTGCGACTCTTGGATTAATTTAAACAAATACGCAAATATCGCCGCCACCGCAATGCGTTGTGGTTCAAACTCCGATCGAATACTAGGCCCTAAACACGCCACCAACCAGGCCATGCTCCCCGGGAAATCATGGCAGACCTGTTCGATTAGAGCTGGTACTTGTTCCAAAAAGGAATCCATTGAATCATTACACAGCGACAGCAAATTACCAGAATTCTGCGTGCCGGAATGCACCAAAAATGCCTTGACGGTTTCCTTGCATACTATAAATGGAAGTAACTTGTATGCATTGCGGTTTGTGATAGAGTTCGCTTTCTTTTCAGCGTTGGCATAAACTGGTGCAGCTGTGTTAATGTACGAGGCGAAGGCAACAATCAAAATGGCAAAGATCTCCGGAAATTGCTTTTTGCACGTCTCATGAGATGTATCACTCTTTAACAGTTCTTGTAAAGCGCATAAAGCTTGAAGAGGACGCAAAGTGGCGATGCGAAGTTTGTCCACGTGTTTTTCTTCATCATAATATGCGCCCACTTTTAGGATCTTCTTCAGGACGTCGATTATCTCAACGACAAGTGTTGTATCCGAGGCAAGGATATGCCAAAACATACAAGCAGCCCTGTTTAAAATTTCGTAGATATATTAATTTTCTGGCGATATATGTCAGATACTAAAGAATTAAGTAAAAGATCTTATTTTTAGGAATTTACGCGATAACTTTTAACTCTAGGGCAAAAGGATATCAATCCGGTGTTTGTTCCATGAACTAAATTATGTTGATCAAAAACCCAACACATATTTCTGAAGAGAATAAATGTATAAAATAAAATTTACTAACTTATTATATGGCAAAGGTTGTTGAAGAATAACATTAATTACGGGCTTCAGATGATGATTTCCCAAACTAAGCACAGTCTGTAGTGCAGAATGTTGCGCCCGTTTGTCCGTAATCTTCTCGTAAATCCCCAGCATTTTCTCCACCAGCTCATTAACAAATGGGAGAAGCTCTCCACCTTTTTGCATGACCACAGTATGAAGCAAAACTCCAGCACCTGTACAACTCGATGGCTCAGAATCTAATAAACCATCAATTAAAGTATCAACCAAGTGCCCCAGTTGGTACTTCGGAACATTATTGCTAATAACATGTCCCAAATCCGTCACCAAATTAAACATCAACCACGGATCCTCCGTATCAATCTGCTCCTGTACATGTCCCAAAGAATTACTGATAATCTTATCATGATCTCTCATATGACCTTCGTATCTTGCAGAAATGCACAAGATCAAACAGATGCATTCCACTGCAACTTTTCTGGTATTCTTATTCGGATCAGTACACCTTGGTGCAACTCGTGCCAGTATGATTCCAGTTTGTCCAAATGTGGAAGGACCTTCGTAGGCAAACTTCATATTATCTAAATATGTCTGCAAAGTTGTTCTGAGGGCTTCCAAAGCTGGCAGGCGGTGTTCTAGTTTCTTCCTGCCTAACCAAGGTTCCAACAAAGTGAAGATTTCGTCTAATGTCGCAGGTGAAATGCTCTGCACTAGGAGTTCCTGGACGAGGAGGTTTACTTTGGAAAACGAAGCAAAGACATGTTGAGCCAGTTTGACATCCCCAGGTCCATCATTTCCCAATTTACAGTAGATCGCCGACGCGTTAAAAACATTATCAAAGCACAGCTTCAACAAACGTAGTCTTTCCTCAGTTTCCGGTACATGTGGCAACCTTACAAGTGAAGTCAATACTGGCACCACCACCGGAAATAGTTCAATATATTCCGGACCACTGTGAAGCTGCATTTGTGCGGATACAGCCTGAAGGACTTTATCTTTGTCCTGCAACTGAATGTGCAACTTATTCCTGTTGGGATGTAACGCATCTGCTATACAACCCACTGCCTTCAGGCATGTTTTCCTGATGATATACTCCTTACAATTTCCCAGTTCCAAAAGCACAAAGTCTAGTATCTCACTTTGTATAATTGGCAGGAGAATATCTCCCGGGGCTTCATTGCAAATCTCTGCATAACTGGCGAGCAGAACAAAGCGAATCTTTTCCAATTCAGCTTCACCTCTCTGGCCCTTCATAAAGCCAAAGTTGAAGAACTTGTTGTTCTTTTTCAGGAGTACATCTTTACGTATGACATAGAGTTTGTCCAGAACGAGTTTTAGATGACTTCTAGAAGCAATGCCGATTGCTTCGGCACATGATTGCAGCTCGTTTGTGTCATTTAGTTTTACACTCTGGAGGATTGTGTCGATTACGTCGGCGATCAAGTCTTTCTCGACGAGATGGCAGGAAATAATGGCAAGGCATTTAAGGAGAAAGCTTTTTTCGATGTTCTTTGTTAGAATGTCAACGTCGGAAGGCCTAGGAATACAAAAAAAAATGTGTATAGTAAGTAGAAATATGGGTATAGAATTGAAAAAAATGTTAAAAGTGCTACGTGATACTCTTAAAATACTACTTATATCACGTATATAATTGATAATTTTAGTGATACAAAAGTGCAGGGACACAGTGGTTGAAAATCACTGTTTTATGACAACGTGCCTAGTTGAAATTGACGATAGCTTTTCATCTTAATTGCAAAGGAGGTGTGACATCAAAGGATTCAATTTTTGCATCATTAATAAGTTTGTATTCATATGAATCTGAGATTATTTATCTTACCTGATTGTATAAAATGGTAATTGTTCTTTAATACACGTCACGAGTCCTTCCTCAAATTTTGGATCCTTTACGGCATCAATCAATACAGACAGGAAATCAAAGACCATATCCTCCCATTCTTTGATATTAAAACAATCATAATTTGCCTCCAAATACTTCAAAAGTCCCTGTAGGCGATTTTCCCAAACTGACCTGTATCCATCCACATCCCAAATCCTAATATTCTTAAGAAAATTCAACACAAATGTCCCTCTATAATGCTCCAATGGTTTCCCCAGCATTGCTAGACATCGTACGAATCCCTGTTCGCAGCTCTCCTTACAAATCTTCCTCGACGCCAAGTGTGTCAAACATCGCAAAAGAATGACATTCGCATCAACATAGTCAGCACTCATGATACACTTCATTAGCATATTCCACAAAATCAAATCTAGTTCTTTCACGGACGTGCTTAACATATACAAAGTATTATCGGCAGATTGTTTCAAGTCTGACAGTTCATTTGGATCCGTTGGTGATAATACCTGTTGTCGACAACATAATTTGACGATAAACTGTAGGTAATTCTCAGTATTTCCTTCTGTATGTACTAAAAATCCTTTATAAGCAAACGCAACAATGGTTTTCATCAAAGTACGTTTCACTTTAATGCTGGTTTCAGTCAACATATTGTTTAACATGTACAAGACATCCTTGAGGCGGCTGCGCACAGCTCCATCAGTTGAGTTTGTCAAATGTGTAAGAATTATCAAGCCTTTACTGCGTTCTTTTTCGCTGCTATGTTTCAGCAGAACGAGGATATGATCCATCGAGTTGTCTGTATAATGTGTACACAGACATTCGAAGCAGCGCAGAGCTTCGGAATGCGATCGCAATAGCTCTGGCTGAGCGTAATCAGGCGCTATGCATATCAGTTCAGAGAGGGATTGCATTATTTGTGTCAATTGTGGCTCGAGGAGTGTGCCGTCGGTTTGTGAGGCGATTGCTACTACCGAACCGATGCACTTTGTTATCGCTTGGGATTCTTTGTGTCTGCTATAGATGGATATAAACACTGTTGCAGTAATTATAATCATACTAATGAAATAATCATAAAATGAAGTAATAAACATTGTCTATGTTTGTTGATTATCAAAACGACAGGCGAAAATCTCATGAAAATATATAAGATACAACTGTATACTTTGCAAATATATAATAGAAAACTGTTACTCACCGATATAAAGACAGCAGTACCTGTATACTTTTACTCGTATGTTGTCGAACCTTCTCCTCACTGATGATACTAAACATTGCAGCCATTGCATGCAGTACGGTTTCAATCAACTTCTGTTCTTTCCCATTCAACCATGAAGAAAACAAAACGTCGAAAGCCATAGCCATCTCCGTGTGAAAATTCTTCACCTCTATTGTAGGATCCGGAGCTTGTTCTGGATTGGTTGTATACTCTAAAATCGCCTCACAAAACCTCCCCAGACTGTAGGCAAACGCCTGTTTCAAAGGATCCTGTTTTAATCCAGCTAGTAACGGTAGCATAATCCCTAGGATTGTTTTCAAATATGGTACTACTCCATAGGCATTTGCTCCAGCTAGGGCACCTAAGGTGTGGGGAATTGTATAATGGGGCACTACACCCGCTGACATTTTACTTAAAAGTCCATCCACAACCTATTAATGGAAGGAACAAAAAAAGACAAAACAAGATTATTTAAAAACATAATAGTCATAACTCCTTTGATAAGTTTTCTAGCAATTTATGTCAGAAGTTTCCAAACTTTTTGTAGCTGTGCCCCTCGTTTTCAAATATTTTTGGTGCCCTTGTGTTTTCTTTTTACTTTCAAATTTTGTTTTAATGTAAGTAATAACTGCCCCAAGGGTGCAACCCCCCGTGAATCGCACCAAGGAAGGGCGCTTCTCCGTTTGGAAACCACTGATCTATGTGCACAAGACTTGGATCGGGGAACTCCTCCTCGCAAATATAAGAATAATTTACTCTGGCTCTTTCGACAAACATTTGGAAACGTCCGATATAGACTAATGAAAATATCTATGCAGCATTTCTACTAAATTTATGACTTTGGGACACTTAAAAGTCACCCACGCGAAAAGTGTGAGGGCGTATTTTGAGACGTGGGTAAAATTTCTTTCATATTTTTGGTACCTCCTCTTGGTACTATCATCCCAAAGGGAGACCCTCCTCCGGTTTGAGGGCAAATTTACCCCAAGAAGTGCTCCTTCTTTCAGTTACTTAACAATTGTGGGTCAGAAACAGACCCATTCGCCTTGTTACAAACGGTATAGAATTATAAATATTTCACTTACTTGAATCCCATGTTTGGCACCTATCGCAACAAGTACACCACAAGCCGGCATTTGCACCATTGGCTCATATCCAGGATTTTGTGTCATCAACTCCAAACAAAAATCCAAAAGCAACATAATCGTATCTCCATCTACATAGAGAATATGCTCTTTGCAGATATCTTCCATAGCTTCCAGCACAACACCAACATGTTCAGCGCTGGGTTTCGGCTCGGAACGTCGACCAAAAGTACAGCAAGCCTTCAGTACCTCATTTGGATGCTTCTTGGCGATTTTACGAAGTGAAGTATTCACTGTTTCGAACACTAGATTGTTCTTATCGTAGGCACAGTCAAGCAGAGTGCCCAAAGCAACTAAACACAATTAGTAAACATTATAACACACATAAATCTAACCAATCTGTTAACAAAAAAAAGGTGAAAAACATATAGTTTGCAACTTACTCTGTATTTGGGTCTCACCCGTTGTTTTCATGGTCCCATTCATTGCACTTTCTAATGTAATTACTTCAAATTATTTGAGCTAAAAATTGAAAATCATTAGAAATGCGTTTTAGATTTAGATCCTATCTAATCCCACTAAAAACCGGCGTCTGGACATTACAAACAATAGTTAATACTCACAAAATTGCTGCGCGTAAATCTATGCTTTCTTATCAGTACTGTTGATAATATTCATGATACATCATGTTTTCTACGGCCGTTTGTGTTGGGTAAGTCGAACGTCTTCGTGTCGCTAGCGTCCAGTGCAGACTATAATGAGCGTGAACGTGGCGCGCAACTTCGGATTATTCACCGCAAACAAGTTATTGTTGCGATTTTATGACACTAATACACCCAACATTAACAATAATCAAAATGTAAACAATCAAGTACCACCGTACCACCCACGCACAAACAACTCCAAACAAGGAACAATAATTTTTGTCAATGACAATTTATCAGCTGTTTGTCAAAAATTGCGCATGCGCAAATCAAAGATTTTAAATTTAAAATTCGAAAAATGTTTGAGCAAAGAATTTCTTGTAATCAAGTACATGATAAACTTTGTAAAGGTCATGAGAACATCTACGCCTTAAATAAATATTTATATAAATATATATAAATATTTATATAAATTTTTACATATGTGTACTTATTACTACAATCATAAAACGATAATTGTTTGGTGTTTGAAAGATTTTATATATTTTCTTCTTATTTTCGTATTTTAACAAAAAATATCGGGTTTAACCATATTCAAATAACGTTTAGCATTGTTTTTTTTTTGTGAAGATGTTCTTTGTTTATACCCTATCCTGTTGTTTTAATCCGTTTGGGCAAGCATTGTGCAAGTATGAACCTGTTATGTGCTTGCAAGTGTGGTGCACGTTTCTGGACCAATACAAAGAACGATGATTCATTGAGCTGCCCAACGCAGCGAAACCGTATACGTTCGACATGCGAGATGCTGGCTACCTGCCTGCAGTGGGATAAAGCACACTCTGTACACACGGAAGCAAAAGAGATACAGCGACAAAGGTCATCTGACAACCTTTGTATATATACAGGACGTATCCACAGGATTCTTTAACTAAACAGTAAGAATTGTTGTTTTTCAACGTTATTAACCACCATACTACCGATGTAATATAAGCAGACTTATGTAATAACTATATGTAGTGATTAAAGTGGTTTTGTATACACAATAAAGCTTTGTTTGTATAAAACGTAAGTTGTTTGGTTTTACTGGATGACTAGGTGTGTCTCTGTCTCCTCCCACAACATTCTTCCAGTTGCCTCGTCTCCTCGCACTCGTGATCGTTAACCGCAGTGCAGTTTCAGTATTTCCACACATTCACGGCTTCGTATCATGAATGAACGCTGTTGTTTGCAACGTTCAGACGATGCACATCCGACCAATCCACGCAATGTGTGATAGTGTTATGTATTTTTAAACATTTGTGACGGCTTCCTGTGCAGTTCTGCCGAGGGAACAACATATCAAACAACGGTGGCAACTAGTCGATTTTTAAGAACACACTGCAATGGCTTACATGAACGTGAAAGATTGGTCGGTCGAACAAGTAACCGACTGGCTGAAAGGTACGTTTGCACAATTGCTGTTCAATTACATCAACCTTCAAACGTTGTTGGATATTATGTCTCATCACGACGCTCAATTGTTTAACTGTTTCTAACCATGCCTGCAACTGTTCTTTGGCAGGAATTGACCCAACTATTAAACCCTACGTGGATTCCAAGTCTTTCGAAAACAACGGCGTCAATGGCCATCGATTACTCAATCTGCGAGTAGATGACTTAGAACATCTAGGCATGGAGTTTCTCGGACATCAGGAGCTGATTCTGGAAGCCGTTGAACATTTACGAAATTTTGTAAGTACTTTAGTTAATTTTGTGTTGGCATCGTATTAATAGAAGCAATTTTTGCAGCATTACGAACTCGATAAGGAGAATTTACAAATGTTGGCGATGCATCTATCATGTACATCAAATTCTCTGAATCGGGAACTGCACACTCAGCCTGATGACACGAAAATGTTGCAGACGCAGACATTATCGGATGTACATACAGTTATGAGTATGATTAAACCTCTGGTGTGCTGGCTAGATAAAGCTCCTTTTGCCGGTGATAAAGTTTACAACGAGTTGAAGACGAGTTTATTGCAAATGGGGTTAGAAATGGCGACGACGGCACATCGAGACAATTTTACGGTGGAACCGAATAAATCAATACGAGATATTTGTGATAGGATTACAAAATTGGCGGATAAAATTATTCAGGTATGTGGTGTGTGTGTTACTAAATTACTTTTTTAAAATTATATAATTCATATATTAATTGGTTCGTGAACTTCTGAGCTTTGTGCAAATATATAAACAAGACTTAAAGGGAATATGATTTTGAATATCGGATGTTTTTTTTAGCTAAATGTACACGTATTCGAGAATATTTTTTAATACGGTACACAGTGACGTTTTGTCAAAAATTATCTGACCCATACCGAAATAATTACTAAAGTGGATATTATAATCTCCTTTTTGTCATAGCCGATTGGAAAAATATCCATTTTTGACAAAATGACGAATGTTTGAAATTTGCTTTAAACCCTTCTGATAGTTTTCGTTTCATTCCTTACAATTAGGAATGATATTATAAGTCATGAAAGATTCTAATTTTTCGTCTAATTACTTTGATCATCGTTGTAAGAAAAATGACTCCCTAAAAATTTCAAGTTTATTTCTGTTTTCCTTCCTTCAATGTGAACAAATCATGCATTATTCGATTGAGAATTAAAGTTCTTTTAGAATCTTCGGAAAGTTTTTCGTATAATTACTCATCATGTCTCAAACCTATAACTAGTTATATCTGGTTCAACAAAATATTTAAATTCTTGTTTGCACACGCAACATATATTTCTTGATACGAATCTAATACATGTTTTTTTTTTATCTACAGGAAATATCCGACCCCATGATTTTGCAACCAGCAACATTGGATTTATGCACGATCAAAAAAAAGGAGCAAGATTGCGGCTTCAGCATCCTGCCGAGCAACAATGGTGTCCATCAGATTACCGAGATTTCCGTTTCGCATATAAACACAAAGTTGGAGGATGGTGATGAAATCGTGCAAGTCAACTATCAGACCGTGGTTGGTTGGAATCCAAAGGAAGTGATGCACCTTTTGGAGATAAGCCCGCCGGAAATTGTCCTCACACTGAAGAAACGCCCACGCCACACCAAAGTCTACGGCCAAATCTACATGAAACCGTATCGCCTGCCCAGCAGGAAGCGTTCGGCGCCATTCTCGCGATGGAATGAAAATCTGCCATCGCCGCGACTTTTAGCCATCCCTGATCTGCCACAAATTGCCGTAAACAAGTAAGTGGCTGTAATTTTCACGCTTGTTGCGCCGTGATTGTCGCTTGTTATTCAAAACAAGCGACAATCGGTTCAGTGTAATCCGTGCTCCTCTTGCATGTAATTGCCAATTGCGCGTTGCCTTTCTCGGCAATTACCTACGGAAATCATGTTGTGTTTTTATATATTATAATAGTGGAAATGATGATAGTAACAGCGTGACGTTTTATGCTCTGTTTACTTGCTGCAGGTTGGCACCAGTTGACGTGCTGCCTATTCCAGAAATCGAGGCTGATGTTAGTTCCAGTGAGAGCGATTGTGAGCCGCCAGATTCACCTCTGGAGAACGCCCAGCGTTTGTATCCTTTGAAACCCCGTTCGGTGCTGCAGCGTAGGAATACGATTACGGGCGCAACACCGATGAGCGTTCGAACGAGCGCGGCACTAGGACTGGAAGAAGTTAAGCATATGATGCGTAGCAGGCCGGCGGCGACAACGTGCAGTTCGTATACGTTGGCACGTCCAGATCGTTACGACGATGAATTGTACATCCGCGATAAAAGTGCTTCGTGCAGCCATGGTTTGGAGCGTGATTTACGTCCTTCAACTGTTATTGGATTTGGCACCAGTTTACGTAAGAAGATCGTCAACTTTGACGACACACGTACCGTTATCGATGGTAGTTCTGAGCGTCGGACGTCGACATCAGGGAATGCCATTAGTACCACGTCTCTGAGTAGTCTACGTGATGAAAGCATTGAGTTTATTGATGAAGGCGAAGACTTGCAGGATCGTAGCAGGATGATGCACCCACTTACAGATGTGATCGTTAAAGATACAAATGTTGAAAATGGTGGAGAAACAAGCATCAATAGTCCACCATCAGTAAAAAGTCTGAAGGTAACTATAAACGAGGCACATAAGTCTCGAACGTCCTGCACATCAGTAAGAGATACAGTATTGGAGGATATTCGTATTGATAACATCATTAAAAAGTTTGAGAAGCCTGTGGTGGCACCTAGAATGAACAAACAACCGCCACCACCACCAGCAAAGCCTGTAATCATACCGAGAACATCGAAAATTAGGGGGAAACTTGATAAGAGTCATAGCACACCAGCGTATGATCTTCAGGAAGAGCCTGATGAACCTCTACTATTGAAAACTGATGTAAAACACGAGAAAACACCTGAAAAGAGCCCGGAACTTCCGGCAAGACAACCTGTAAAACTGGAAGCTCCACCACCTCCAGAGAAAAGTCCGGTATCTCGCTCAAAGTCCGAACAGAACGATAAAATTCCAGATAGTAAAATAAAATATGAGTTGGGCATTCCTTTGGTGAGGTATCCACCGCTTTCGGCACAAGAACAAAGGAAACCTATTAAAGACGTGCCTCCGAAACCACCTCCGAGGACGAATATTCCAGAACAGTACAGAAAACAAGAAGTTGATGTTACCAACGTTGTTGGTGCAACAATGTCGAGTGCAATTCAAAAGGATAAGACTGATTTTGATATTGGAAGACAAGTAATCGAAGGAATCGTTAGTACACCTGTGAAGGTTACTTTAGCTACAGTGACGGAATCGTCTAAATCGAATTTTACGCAAAATGAACCGAGTGAAGTTTCTGTATTACCAAATCGCGTGGAATTCGATCCGAAGTTAGCTTCAACCCCTATAGCGAAACAGTTTAAGGATGACAATAAATTTAAGGAGAAGGAAGAGACGTCGCTTAAGAGTAGTCTAAATAATCTGACGACAATTAGTGCGAGTACTTCTCGAGATGTTTTCAAGATTGATACGAAACCTAGCGGGAAGGAGAAGGAACATAAGACATCGCCGAGTACATCGCTTGTTAGGGCTATTTGTAATCCTAAGAAGTCTAAGAAGAAAGGGTCACTTTTACTGAGTAAGTTTTTTCTTTTTTTTTGCGGGGTGGTGATTTTTTATTGTTCTTTTTTTTAATTCTTTTTCCTAGCAGGAAAAAAATATATTTTTGGGGAGAACATTTATTTTAACAATTAAATTCATTATTAGGCACTGAATATAATCGTATTAACCGATTTGTTCCGCTTTGAAATGTTTATATTTCAAAATAAAATAATAAATTACACAAAATAAACAGGTAGATATGAAATAAATAGGAAAAATTGATCAATTAGATTGAAATTGGTTCACACAAAATATTATTGTTTGCTAAAGATTTTCAAAAAAACTTTCTTTGCCTGCCAGAAAGAAGAAAAGTCAGCGTAAACGATGTAAGCCCTGGTGAAATGGAAGGTTTTCTTCACCAACGTCTGAAGAGTAAACACGACTCAAACATCCACTGGGAGAAACGATGGTTTGTCCTAAACCAGCACTGTCTCTACGGATTCGCATCAAAAGAGGCTACGAAAGCAGAATGTTACATAGTATTATCTGGTTTCACCGCCACAGAAGCCACTGAGGTGAAATCAAGAACGAATGCCTTCAAAGTCTATCACACCGGCACAGTATTTTACTTTTCCGCCGAGAGCAAGGAAACGCTCAACCTTTGGGTGGAAACGATCACCACAGCAACCAGCACTGGAACACTGGACTTGTCTAAGTCTTCCGATGAGATTCAATACTCTGAAACAGATAACGAATCCGAGACTGATACTAACACAATGTCTTCTACGAAGAGCGAAAAAACGGAGGGCATTATAAAATTCAATTCTTTGAAAAAACTTGCAAGTCGCAAACGTGATGTCAGCGTTGCTAGTAGCGGTGGTAGCACCAGCCTGGATCGGAAGAGGTTTTTCAATAAATCTTCGTCGACGCAAAAGAATATCGTCCCCGTGAAGACCGCACAGTTTAGATCATACAGGAAAATTTCGAATTCGACAACAATTGGGAATTTCACATCTCACATTCCAAATTTCGCTGAGAATAAAGATTCAGATGTACCTGATGTACCAATAGAGACTGTGGAAAGTACAGCAGGAATACAGCCAACTGTGGGGAACGCCAGTATTGACTCAATACCAAATTCACTTCAACAAGAGGCAATTCCCAATCCTTTGAAGCCTGTGAGTAGGTTAAACACACGCCATGCCAGCAATCCATCACTTTGTAATGTGGAACAGTTTTCCTTCTATGGATTTCCTTCGCATAAATCGCGCAATGATGATAACATGCAGGGTTTCCTCACCTTAGAAGAGTTAATGATAAGAGAATCGCAAGGGATGGTAACTGACCTTCCTCCAATTAATCCAAATCTTATTCATCCAGATGTGGTTTATGGTGAGGTTCCAGTAAGATCAAAAGGGCATAAAACACATCTGCGCACATCTTCAGACTGCACAGAGTCGAAAGAATCCGCAAAGAAAGAGAGTTCCTGCTTCGGTAAGCGTTCTTCGTCGATAAAATCGAGGAATAAAGAGCGGGAGCAAGTGCGTGATTCTAGAGAGGTTCGTCATCCAAATAATTCTCTTCCACGGACGCCTATTAAGCATGGCGATGGGCTTTACTTCGTGCAGAAGCAGAAATCATCATCGTCTAAAACTCTGAAGAGCTCCGATTCATATGAAATGATCTACAGACCACAAGAGACTGCAAATGTGCATTATGCACAGAATCGTAGTTTATACAATGATCCACATGTGCCAACGCAGATGAAGAGCATGAGCTTGAAATCAGCAACACAGTATACACCAATGTCGCTACCTTTATCTAGGGATGAGAAAAAATACAGTTCGCATGGATTCGAACTGCATTTGGATCATCCTACGGCACAGAAGAAGGGGATGTTTAAGTTCTTTCAAAAGAAGGACAAAACTTCGGCAAAGGCTGGGATAAATCATGAAGGCAACATGTCATTGCTAAGTAATGCTTGGACTTCACCAGATAAGGTTAGTGTTACAATAATGCTAATTAAATTAGTAATATTTTTTACCAGTTAAATGAAGTTCCCCAAAAATTATTATTTTTATTTAGTCTTAACCAATAACTAAACTATTCAAAAATATACCTTCGATAGTATTCATGAAATTATAAATTGTTAGATAATACGACGATTGGGCTTTAATATAGTTTAATTCGGAATAATAACTTACAAGGGGAGTGATACATATCATGAAAACAACCAAAACATCAATTTTTCGAACATCTAGCGCATACAATAAATGATGTATTTGTACACTTCACTTGGAATTTTCAAATTTTCTATTTTGAAACAAGTATCGTTAACGTTCAAAAATTGTTTTGAAAATGAACCATTATTTAACATATGTTAAATCGAAAAAGTTGTTTGCTTGATCTATATATAAAACATCTATAAACATCGCTGTTGTTTTTATGATATGTATCATCCATTATATTGTGAAAGTAATGCTATCGAATAAATAATAATTGTAAATTGAAATCATCTACTATTATTATTATTCAAGAACATGTTTCTACCACATAGTGGTGCAAGGGAATAGTAACTTTCACCCGGCCCAATCCGGTCTCGCTACTGATGGTACTTGCTCTGAACTTTTTGTGCATATG
>WSZQ02069370.1:0-20573 GCA_019419845.2 Weissflogia rhopalogaster
AATTTTATAATATTAAAATTGAATAATAGCAATCGTAACTTATGTTTATGTGGTAAGGCGTCGAGGCGTGCTCTCGATGTATGACTTAATTTAATTGTTAATTGACACAAAAATTATTCACACAACAATCCACATAATCAGCCCACCTGGGCAGCAGTGTCGGTAGAGCTTGGGCCAACCACGCGGTCGGACGAGATTCGAGCCCTCGGGGTGGGAACCAATTATTCACAATTATAACTCTCAAAAATTAACATTAATCCACACCTATACAAATCAGACAATAAAAAGCCTTTCTTCAAATCAACAATTGCAAATATGCGCAACCCACAACTTTCAACACACAAGAATAAGCATAAAAACCGCTGACAAATCAACTAAACACTCTCACACAAGAATAATCCATATATAAACAATTCAACACAAGGATCACAATAATAAACATGTAACATAAAAACACATACAATAACAACAAAACAAGGCTGAAGGACCAGTATGGTCGATGGCCAGGTCTCTGGACTAAATACAATATTATTTTTTTTCCACATAATCAATTTCACACTACAAAATCACAACAATTAAAAAAAATCCAGCACCAAAAAACACATCAATCGCAGTATGCGCATCCCATTACAATCACAACAAGCAAAAACCACGCCAAGAGGCAGTCAACAAGGAATCACAACTCAATATAACACAGAAATCACAACAATAACAACATCACGTTACCATGTATACAAAAATAAATACAATAAATAAGTGTCCAGCCAAGTGGCGCAGTGGTCTGATCTATGGCCACTGACCAATTGTATTAGCCTCTGGTGTGACTAATTACATTGAAAAAGAATTGAATAGAGCTAATGACCATAGTAGTCGATGCTCGGTAAACTCAAACAAAAAAAAACCTGTAGCTCCATAGATCGCTCTAGTTAACTCAAATTGAAAATCTGTGTAGTCTGAAAATTTGTACGCTCTAGCTCGAATGTAAATGATTTTTGGCTGAACATTTCTAATAATAATCAAATGCACGCCGCCATAATACAGGCATCCGGACACCTCTGGCCAGACTGCCGACGAATTGCTGCAACTGCATTTATTAATGCGTGCAAATATTATAAATGTGCTGTAATCTATCAAGAGCACGCGGTAACGATTCGTGTGCGTAGCATGAATTTGATTGCTGCGAATTTACTGCTGAAATTTCGCGTCGTTGGGCTTTGCTTTACAATCGGCGGTGCCGCCTCCATAAAACGCATTGATGTAGCGATTGCGTTACATGGTGTTTACGCGTATTTCTGTAACGCCACTGCATTATTTATACAATTCGATGCTGTACAATGTTTCGCAGGATCGAATACACACACAGCACGGAATGCATCAATCATCGCTGTGGAAAGCAATCCAACACTCGACGGCGGCGCGGCGGCCCGATTCGTGTGTAATTTTCACGCGCGGCGCGGAAGAGATGGGGCGGCCAGGCTGTGCGCCAAGTGTCTCGGCCTGCTAACGGCCAGCCAGCGGCTACGATTCAGCATAGTTACCTAAAAATACCGAATTCTTTCGTCGATGGCCGCATAGAAAATACGAACGGAATAACGCACGCAGCGCGCGTGAATAACGCGCGTGAATCACCCGCATATTATTTTTCACGCGTCTCTTGCGCCGCGCGCTCCCGCGCCCGATCCTAGAATGGCGGAACATTGAAGCAGGATTAAGACAGGACGTGTGCGGGCCTGGTTTCAAGGAATCAGCGTTCGTTTGAATGGCTTGAGTTATTGAAACTAGCCAAAAACTCAATGTGGACTACAATAAATGTCCTCAAGCTAGATATTCTTACAAAATATGCAAAGTTTATGCTATTTATTTAGTTATTAATGGCATAATATCATTTCATTAAAAAAGCAAAGTTTCTGAGAAATATTAAACCGAAATCCCAACTAAAGCAAACTATTTGAGGTGATATGGCATAGGTCAACAAATTCAAATACTTGGGGAAAATTGTAATAACATTGAAATTGTAAATGTAATAACAACATGGAAGCGATTTTTATATCAACATTGGTATCATTCGAAGCAAAATTGTATAGCACTAAAACTATATTAATAACTAATCTTGTCGAACATTTGTAATTTGTAATTAAATAAACGGGACAACGTTTATTAGTGGCTTGAAGAAACCAACTGAACTAGTGTTGTACTCTTTTGTTCACGATTTTTAATCCTTATAAATAATGTACTCTGAAAGTACCCAGTTTCTGCGTGAAATGTTGATAGACATAGGGGTCCTTTTTAGAACTTTGAAGGACAATGCAACTCAGATATCTGTGAAGTGCTCCTTCCGACAGTAATGTTTCAAGGTAAGTAATTACTCGTTACAGAAAGTGAATAATTCCGTATAGTATTCGGAACAATAAATACAATGAAACCTGCCACAAAAAGCAAAAGAAATAATAGTATTCGTTGCGACAAATCGGCAAAAAAAATTACAGGAGTCTAGGAGGGAGTTCGTCACTCCCTCGTCTTTTTCTCTCTACATGACGACGCTCATGATTTACCATAAAATATTCAGTTATTCCCAATAATTCATTCACAAATAATTCATTACATTTCCATGTTAATCAGATTTCGCTTAATAAAAGTCAATATACATTGCTTAAATCACATATATCAAAGGTTCCGCATACAATCAAACATTTGCTTGAGCGATTATGCATCACGGGGAGGGTCCCTGACTGGGGAGGCCAGTGTCCAAACAGCAGTATGAGAATCTGTGATTACGTTGATGGTTATCTATTTCTATTGAAATCATCGAAGTACGTACCCTTTTCCATATCTACAATAAATTTTCATTCAATGTTTCAGGAATTATCAATTACCAGATATCTCAAAGTAGGGTCCGAAGCAATCCCGATAGGAATCAAAAACTAATACATATTTGCTCCTATTGCGTACTGACCGAAATGAGCTGATATACCGTTTTATGAGCGCCTTTCAGACATTGCAGGGTAGGGAATTCACTGAGGGAAATTTGGCCGTCGTCTCAAGCGGAGTCTTTATTCCTGAACACAAAAACGAAGGGTTTGGATATCATAAAACCATTTTCAAAAAACCCTCGAAGACAATTTTTTTAAATGTAATTTCGGAGCAACTTTCCTGGCTAAATCCTAGTAAAATTAGCTATTATACAAGTACATATGTGCTGTGCTTTAAAGAATAAACACTGCGGTACGATGGGAACACGGTATGCTATTTTTGTACATTCGACTACTTTTGAAAATATTCAATATCATATATGTTTGTTGATAAAAAGTATTACAGAGTAATACAGAACATTTGAGCTGAGAACAAATGACGAAAATAGTTCTCAAAATTGACGACGCGTGAGAAAATGAGAGCTCCGAAAATATTTATGAAACTACGCACGAAATACCGTTTGCGTAGCACACAGTGGCAAATAGTTTTCTCTTTACGGCCATTTGACTTCCGCTTTCCACAGATAATTCGGCACTCTGAAAACATACATATGGAAAAATAAAACTCCTGGATAAATCTTCAATTAGACTTTATTTAAATTAATGTTAAATCGTACTTTCTTTCAATAATAATACCTAACCATTTAAAATAGATTTACATTATTTGTATTTGTGGGAACCCCTGATTTCAATTAACGTTTAGGATTGTTGTGTAAAAACCTTATATTACATCATTTCACATGTGGAATCATGCAAGTTGGATGGAATTACGTCACAAATTCGTATCGTTGCTCAGCACGGCTGACAATTCGCTACCATGCTGATAATACTGACTATCTTTGGTATACAATCTTTTAAGGGTGATTGTGAGGGGTTGGCAGTAATCCGCCATCATTGGTGCGCCACGTCGCCTCTTGCCCTTTTACAGATCGCGTGTTCACCGCCGCTAGTAATTGACTAAATTTGGCAAAGCCGCATAATGCTTGTTGCATGCCTAGCACATCCCTACATTGCGCAACTAACATAGCAAATTGATGACGCCGGTGTCGGCACCAAGCAGCAGCAGCCGATTGAGCGGCAGCATAGCCATGGAGACCAGCGCACCCTTGAAGGCGTCCGAGCGTAGCTTCGTGCTGGAGAAGGAGGCGTCCGCGTCGATGCCGGTGTGTACGCCGATGCGATTACCCGTCGTGCCCGAGATCAGCTCGCTGTTGTTGACGTTGAGGCAGTGCACCGGTTCGGAGGCGCCCCTAGGCAAGGTCATACTGCATCATGAATACCAGCGTTACACAAGAGCGCTTATATTTATTGAAAAAAGGAGGAAACAGACTGTACGCACTTTAGAGAAAACTTGGGCTTGCCATCGTGCACGTGCCACACGTGGAGGGCTTGGTCCATCCCACTGGAGATGAGCGTATCGTCATCGGAGGCGACGAGCTGAGCGATTTCCGAGTCATGCGCCCGCCACGTGGAGAGTACCAAACCGGTTCGCGTGTCTAGGACAGTGATGTGACCCGAACACAAACCTGTGGCGATCCAATTTCCTGAGGGTGCGATCGCAACGCAACGAATCCACACGCCTGGACTCACTGCAACCTTTAGTTACACAAACAGGTTTACAATTTTCTCAACAAACAAAAAAAACGTTTAATAGTAGCTGCTATCACCTTGAGATCATGTACATAGCTGCAAATCCTTGCATCTATAACTTTAACACTGCATTCAGCTGATGCGGCAAACAGTAACGAACTGGGCGCTGGTAAACTCTTTAGAACATGAACAGGTGCATATTTCGGAGACTCGAGTTGCGCAATACAAGAACACAGGAATGGATCCCATAGATGCACCACCCCATCACAGGAAGCTACTAATCGCAGTGCCTCTAGGAATGTAAGAGCAAATAAGCCCTTTTTGTGGATCGAATACGTCGATTGGCACGTGGAGCTGCTGGTGCCATCGCCCTGGCTGCGCAACGACCACAGCTTGACAGTCTTGTCCTTGCTGGCGCTGAGGAAACTATTTTCGTTGTCGAGAACGTGCAGCGACTTGACGCTGTTTGTATGACCCGTAAAGGTCTGCAGCTTGATCTGTTTGAAATTAAACTGTATGTCTTTATCGGAGCGGCCAATCTCGTGCTCCCAGTATGCGAGCCAGTTGCCACGCAGGTGTCGCTGGGTATTCTCGATTTTATTGCTCACATAGTGGAGCATATCCGCATTGCGCTCCTCGTCGTCTTGCACATCAATGCGGTTGCCAATCAATGCGATATTGCTACCGATAGAACCGGAGACGGACCGGCACTCTGTGGGCAACTGCTGTTCGGCATACTGCGTGGTCTGCTGCTGCATTTCCAGCTCGTACTCCTGCGTCAATGCAATGATGCGTTGGTAGTTCTTCAACGAAGACTCCATCGCATTTAGACCTATTTGTTTCATGAACGGTACATACGCTGTATGTGCTAAATCGGCGGTGAAAACCGCTCGTAACTCGCTCACAGCGAGATTGATGCTTTCATCCGGACGCATCGCCGGCTGCGATTGCGGTGGTGAAAGACTATCCGTCGAATCCGAGTCTCGCAATCGCGAGATCTGCACCGGACGGCCACCAATCGCCCACTCAGCAAGGGTACCATCACGTCGAACTTCAATGAAATTCGTATCCGAATCTTCAGCATTCCCCGAACTCGGACTGGACGGTTTGCCTTCCTGCGACATGGCCATATCCGCTGTCATCGACGCCGACAACGACGGCATCTCAACGATTTTATCAAAAATCAGAAAGAATCGCTGCAGTGCCGGCACAGCGAGATGCGTGTGCGTCATCGTGGCGCCCATTCGCAGCGAGAGCACGTACAACGTGTCCAAGTATTTTCGTGCGAGCACATTGCGTGCGACCGAGCCGTTCGGGAACGTGTACTTGGTCGAGCCGAGAAGGCGTATTGTTGGATAGAGTATGTTTTTAAGTATAACGTCCTAAAAACACGTTTGCGAGAATTTAATAATAGGCTGAATGCGACCGAACGACGCTACTACAAATATATTCCGAGCCTGACGGCACAGCCCAGGCTCTGTTTGAGGACCCACATTCGCACAGTGCAGCAACAAAAGCAAATTAACGCGCGCTATAAAATTATATATAACCCGATGAGGTAATAAATGAAATTATTGCACTTTAACGGGCACGGAAATCAGCTGCATGTAACTATGCATGCACCATAACTTTGTGGATAATAAAAGCAAAATGTTGATTATACAACGCATGAAACCAATTGAGATTTACGATAGCGTTAAATTTAATTTAATTCATATTATGAATCAAGAATTTCTTTTAAAGTGAATTTGTTTACTAGGGTAATTTGAAAAATCGGTGAAAATTCAGAGATTGGTACGCATCGAAGTTATTTTAGAGAGTGGAAGCTCTCTTTGAAGGACATTACATTTCAAAAAAGACAAACTGCCTCAGGAAACTCAAGAAAAGCTCGATTAACATTAAGGTGACTTGACAGATACAATTAGAATAGTTTATAAGTAGTTTCAAAAGTTTCGGGGTGCCCATATGGACACAAATGTCGCTGAACAATCGGAACGGAAATCCGTGATATGGAGACAAATGTCGAATAAGATTGAATGTGCTTGGGACTGCAAGAGCTGAACGGGTATATAATATTTGGCACCACAATGCGCCGCAAATGCTCAGGAAACATAATCGTGTGAAGTGTTGGCCGGTTTGCAATTGTTACAGCGACATTTCGAGACTGCGCAGTATTTTATACTGCATATTTCATGCATATGCATATTTTATAAACTTGCATCAATGGTATTAATCGAAAGGCGTAAATGAACTAGAGCATGGACAAAGTGTACTAGTCTTAAAGGAGATTGTTGATATATGAAAATGATGATGTTTTCTTTTTTGCGCGGACTTTTCAAACCACCCTCGTAAATACCAATATAGGCTTTCAAAAATTAACTGTTTCCTCTTGAATAGCAAGTTGAATGAAATGTATGTTTCCAGTGAAGAGAAATTTGATGAAATATGTTCATATTTCATTGAAAATCAGTTCTTACTCATTCATGCATGATTATAATGACTATGAAATTAAATATATTTGTTGCAAAAAAGCAACAGGCTATCGACTACATAGTCTTTCGGCCCATAATGACTATAATTGTTGAAGAATTAATAAAGAAAGTAGTGAATGTGCATAATATGTGAATTAATATGTCTACCTGTAAGTTTTCCATTAAAGTTGCATCCGAAATGTACGGAATGATGTGTTTCATTAAAGCCAAACAGCTAATCAAACCACCCTCAAGATTCGCCGTTAATTTACGCTTACAAAGCGCAATTAATTCGCTCATGTGCGGTAGGTACTGATACAGTATAAGTTGATGGCCGTAGAGAGCTGCAAACAAAGCAGCAGTCAAAACAGAAACGACCGATACACGTGCCCATTTCAGGGCAGGGCAGGAAAAGTGAATTTAGCACCTACCGGCAATGCTCACGAGACATTCGAGCACTTTAGCGGCGTTATTGTCGCCGACGACACGACTGCAAGCAACGCTTATGACATCCACGCTGCCGCTGTCCGTTTTCGGCGCCGTTATCAAATTCTCCTTGCCAACATAGCAGAGCGTGAGCATTTTAAGCAAATTGCGGCTTAAATAGCGTGCGGTGAGCACGGGCCCAAGGCGATGTGATAGCCAAATAACGCTTTCGGTGGCGACGGAGGAGATTTTCGCCTCGTTGTTGCGCTGAAGGTCGACTTTCGAGTCGCGCGTGTCCACCGAAGAAGCGGAAGGGAAATCCGCCTCGGATTTTTTACTCCCCACATCGCAGCTGATATTTGAGACTTCTCGGCGTGACGGGATTGGAATTGTGGGTGTGATAAGGCCTTTATACTCGGTAGTAGGAGGAATATCGTCATCCTGCGCATGCAGCGCATCCTCGGCAGTGGAATGATTGAAAGACGAGCTGGTTGTGGGGCATTGCAGGTCTTCGGTGTCAAAGTGGAACACTTCCGGTTCTTTACCGGGCAGTTTCGTCTCCGACTCGCTGGAATCATCACTCGGCGACAGCTCATGACTCTCGCTGTCGAATGATTTCAAATTCGCTTTTTTCGCATGCTTATCGGCGTGGGAGTGTAAGATAATCTCTTTCGCCTCGAGCATGTCACGATAACCGCCGACGGCCTCCACCAGCGGCGTGATGAAGTGATCCAAAAAGGTGCGCAAGCCAAATCGGACCATCAGCCGTAGCAGGAAACTGTGGTGATACAAGCGAGCTATTTTCGTATTGTAGGGAATGTTGGCGTCGGACGTCTCGTGTTCGTAGAGTCGCAGGATCGGCTGCAGGAGCATTTCGACGCTACGCTTAGCGCCCAGCGAACGTGCGACCGAATCGAATAAATACCACGCGGACAACACCGCCGTGGGCGGATCTTCAATCAGCTGTTTAATGGGTAAGACCAATATATTCACGATCTCGATATCCTTACTGGAATTAAGATCGTCGATCAACTCTTCGAGTTTATTCGCACAGCTCTTCACCTTACACTCGGCGATGCTCTGAACTATCTGCAGTTTACTGCGTTCGACTTGCTCGAAATCGGCACACAATTCACCATTGCAGGTGAAATGATAAAGCAACTGCAGCTCAGTGTTGATTGATTCATACTCTTTGAGCATGGATATAATACCGTAGAGCTTCGCAAAGTGTTCGTTGAATGGAATCAGGGAATGCAGCAGAGGTTCAAGGAGTAAATGAGCCGATGGTGGTGGCAAACCACACTCGCTGACCGGTGCGTACTTAAACTCAAGCGAATCGGAGTCAACTCCATCGTAAGGTAGTAAAATATGCAACAGGTGGCGAATACAAGTCGGTATTTCATGCTTGCATGAGTTGAGTACGGTAAGACAACTTTTGAGGCGGTTTTTGAAGCGCAGATTACTCCCGCTGTCCTGCAGGACCCGTATCTGTTTATGCATGAAGATCTCTACGATCAGACAGCCCAGCGTTTGCATTTCCTGCGTGCGTCTTTTAGTGATAATCTCACTATAGTGACACGCGATTTGATTTTCGATTTTGTGGACGGGGCGTGCTCGTGACTGACGGAATGGCAGAATGTTTTGATTATCGATTGGGAATGTAAACGATTTCGTCGCGCGATGATGATGCTGTTGCCCAACGTTGGCATCAGAAGGCGCCGATAACTGCTGAAACAAGCGGTTAGTGAAGGCGTTCTGCACCTGCAACTCCTCATTGCCGCCTCCAGCACATTCCTTGGCGGCCTCATCATCGTTGAGTTGAATACGTTTGCCGTCTTCAATGTGGAACGTTTTCGAGAGGAATGATTGCACGTTTTCGAGGTGGATGAGCGCCAAACTGGGGTTAAATTCCTTCGGCAATATCGTCTTCTGCGCCGGTACATGGCTCGTAAACGTGGGGTTTTTCGGGCCGAGGCTTGCACTTCTCTGGCTGCTCGAAGAACGCGATTTTTCTTCGCGTTTGAACTCCTCGTTCAACGACGAACGACTTCTGGACAATAAACGTGAGAGTACCAGCGGTCTCGCGCTCAAACTCTCTTCGTCTACTGAAGGATCTTCTTCTTCACTTCGGGATGCTTCTAAGGTTGTCGAGGAGGTTGATAAATCGCGGTTTTCTAAAAAGTATAAAATTGTATTTAGTGTTTGTATCGATACATGTTGAATTAAATAATAAAAGGAAGTATGTTTCTATCCATTTTCTAGACGAACAACTTTTCATTTCGAAATATATCTAATTTATTATAAGGCAACTTAATTGTAAGTATCGTTTAACCTATAAGAAATTACTTTTAAATAAAATAAGGTAACCTAGATAAACCTAACCGTAAATAGTCTAATCAATCCAATATAAAGTTACATAACATATACAAAACTAATCTAACCAATCCTTCTCACATCACTAAGCAAAATTGATATAATTCAAAAGGACTGAAACAACAAATACAATTTTATGTAGCCAAACGTTAGACCAAACGTACAATATCTTACTTTCTTAATATGACAATACAAAGTGTAGTTTTTGTTACTACTGTAACAACATCTTCCCTTGATCGAAAATGAAATTATATAAGTCAATAACACGGTGAATTTCGTACTGCCCTAAAGTCTTAACATGAATCTCAAGGTATAACCCAACGTACTCAAATTTAACGGGGTCTACCTAAACCCAAACAACTCTATAACTAATGAAATCTAATCATACCTAACACCACTCAACTGTATCTTACTAAACCTAACCTAAGGTAACCCAGCTGGCCTTACGTAACCTCGCCTAACGCTATAGAACGTTACCTAATGGTATCTAGCCGTGCTCATCCTTACCTAATCCTACCTTCCCTAATCGAATCTTGTAAAACCTAAATTGAATGAACCTGACCATACCCAGCTGATTTATCATTATCAATATATCGATTTGTACAACAGGCACTCTTGATCAGATTAATTAATTAATGATTTTTTTTTGTTTTCTCACACTGCTGATGTTTAAATATTCCATCGCACTCTATTTAGTAATTCCTATTTTTTTACCCCATTTTATATTGACATTATTTTAAAATAATGCCAATAAGAAGGAGAGAATTCTTACAAACCTACGACGATTGTAATTATTTGCGAAGGACTAAAATTGTAATTGTGAAATGTATTGATCATATATCTTCCTGAACTTTAATTTAAAACCTATTCTTATGCCCCACGAATATGTATACAAAATTTCTAAGAAAATGAAATAAGAAACTTGAAAAATATTAAGAATCGAGCTGATCTATTAATATATCGCAACCAGACTAATTTGTCATAAAATGTGATAATTTAATAAGTGGTCCATTCAAAACTAACGTTAAATAAAATACCCATATTCAACATAAAATAACATAACCTATTCAAAATTAGCCTAACAAACTAATATAACATATCTTCACTCAACACCATGTTTATTTGTGGGAACGAACAGTCTTCTATGGTCGTTAGTTCTTTCTTATAAATCAAGGAGGAATATACAACTAGCAGGATCCACAAAAATGACCATTCAATTCTTTATTCCCATAAAATTTATTATTTTAAAAATGTCTGATGCATATTTCAAATAAAATTTCAAGAACAAATACGAAGCTATAACCGGAACTTATTTATTGCTCAGCAATTTCAAGAACAAATACGAAGTTATAACCGAAACTTATTTATTGCTCAGCAAATTTTCAAACGCGTTTTTCTCAACGCTCTTCCAATCGGTAACAAAACTATCCCGAAAACCACTCAAATAATAAACTTGAAGTTACATATTTGAGAGCAAGTACTTTACATTGATTTTTCCAAGCTCATTCACACAACTACAATCAAACAGTCTTATTTGAACGACCCCAGACTAACATTTAGCATAATTAATGAATTTACCAAGAAATTAATTAATTGAAATTTAACACGAAAAGAGAAAATTTGAAGCCCCCGAACCGGTTTGCAACTTGAAGTTATTGAAGTCTATAATTTTAAACAAAAACGACAAATAAATAGTTTTTGTAAAGCTAATAAAATTATCAATATTTCTAAGAAAAAGAAAGAAAAATTGAAGATTTTAATGAAGTTCATTTTGCATAACTCATTGACGCAAAACACGAAAAAATATGTAAGTATATTTTTTTAAACACAATTGGCATCATATTCTGGAGACTTTCATTATCTATAAAACGAGTGTACTCTCATTACACTCGATTTTTAAAATCGATTCATTAAAATCGATTCAGTAGAATTTTCTCAGTCGTGTGCACAAAAGATTTGAAAAAATCGTTTAAAGTTGGGTAAAGTTGGGTAAACACGAATATAATATATTTAAAAAATGTATGAACTGCATAAAGCATAACATGGTAAAGAATTATCGATTTGAAATTTTGAGGAAATATTCTAGAATAGTTTAGCTATTGATTATATTTATTAAAAATGAATTTTGGCCCGGTAAATGAGATTAAACTATCAAAACTAAATGCAAATATATATAAATTAATACAATTAACTATAACTTACTTTTTTTGGGATAAACTTTTGGGGGTATTTTCCCCCAGAAAGGCATACTGGCTAATCGAGGAGGATGCGGATGCGTGAATAGCTGCACCACACCGCTACTTGTGAGATTCGTATGTCCATCAACGAGATGCAGACAGACATTCTTGCTCTTAATCGCCGGCGTGCCGCTGAGTTTATATCCGAAGGTAAGATCAATCCAGTGGTGCAGCCGCTCAGAGACATGCTGGCTCTCCAACGACTCCCTATGCTTGTCGATAAAATCCTCCGGACTCGATGACCACGGCGGCACGTCGAGGTCGTCCAGGTCGTCGTGAACACTCTTAAAAATCATCGGATCGCTGAAGAATTCCGGTATGCATTCGTCGGGCGTCCACTCCTGCAGGCGCAGAATCGAGTTGGGATACTCAGCTGGCACCCAGTGAGTGCGCACATTTCGACACAGCACCGACTTGGGGGTGCGCCGCGCCATGTAGACGTAGTACGTAATCGAGCTGAGGACATCAGAGACGTGATGCGGCACCTGCGCGTCTTCGACATTCTCGTAAGTAAGGTCCAACTGTCGGTCGCCTTTATTCAGTCGGAATTTCGATTTTTTCATGTCGCGCCACGAGCGCCCACTGCGCTCAGAGAAGTCGGTGACCCAGGGGAAGACGTAGTGGCAGTTAGGATCGCCGAAACGACGACCAGCGAGTGCATTCAGCGACATTAAATACGTATAGTTCGAAATATCGCCGTGAATCCACAATTCGCAGAGTTTCTCCAAAGTTTCGCCTCCAACAAGGCGAATTCGATCGTAGCCACGCAACCCACAAATTGTACATTTTTGCATGACGCCAGCTTCATAACCATGCCCCAACTTTCGGCAATCATAACCTACTAGAACTTTTTCTAACCTTACAATTTCTTGTATATGAATATTCGTAGAAAGTTGAGGGAAAACATACAGCCAAAGATCATCGCTAATATAGATATCTTTCAATGTTACATCACCAATCGTTAAAGACCGCTCGTGCATCGCTCTCAAAGCATTTACAAGTTGATAAACTAAAAACAACGGCTTTGTATAGCATTGTTCGAGTATCAACGGGCTGAATGTAAGACAATCGTATAGGTTATGCGCGAGATACTGTCCGTGAATCAGAAAAATTGCATTTAACGTTTCAACAGCACATAGGGCACCGTAAATATTCGAATGCGCTTCAATTATCTCGGATGAATTTACATTCAACGCCGAATCACAAGTATTGATTATCACGCATCCATAGGTTCGTGTTATGATCTCTCTGACTACCTCATTGTACTCACAAAGCGTAATCTGCGTGCTGCGGTTACCCTCCGTGGAGTTATACTTTTTATAAGCGTCTTTCCACTGGTTTTTGTAGTTTGTCTGCGTGATATACTGCATTAATTGCGAAAACATCAACGCATCGGTTTTCACCGATTTTGGTGGGATGCGCGGAAGTGGGATCACTTTCACATCGCGTTTTTTCACAATGCGAATGTAGATCTTCTGCCAGGACTCGTTGATATTGTCGTTTTGATGCGGCCATGTGTCGAGCTTGAGTTTCTCGTTGAATTCGGCGAGTCGGGAGTATTTTATCAACGATCTAAGACAAATCATAAAGATATAACATAAGAAGCAATAATAACAAATTATAAGGCTCAATCATAAACAAATCATAAAATGAATGAATGCAAGTTGTAGGCAACGTTTTGATAATACTTTTAGAGGTTCATTCGCGCTTACTTGAGCCAATTCTTGGGGACAATTGCTTTGAAACGGTCTTCTCTGGTGGTGGATTTCAGGTACTTGTTTGGAATGCCGAGCTCATCAACGAGATTGTCCATTGCCCGCCGGTGTCTGTGCGTCTGCTGCACGATGCGTTGCGATTGTCTGTCCGCTGTTATTCACTTCATAGTTTACGCGTTTATTTGTTAATGGTTACCGATTGCGTTGTGTGTACTCTTTTTTTGAAGTTTCCTCTGGGAATTATCCTAACCTCAAATAAACTGACATTTGGAAAATTTGACAGATTTGACCAATATTTGATCCTATTGTCACTTCGATAGTTTAAAGTGCGTATGCGACGCACTGTGGCCTGATATAGACAAGAAAAAAGAGCGCAGCGTTCAGAATAATCGCGTAAAGTTTAAAAATGCACATTTCGGGTCTCTTTATAATGGATTTTAGCAACTTTAGAATAATACCAATTGAATGACTGATTCACCATAACATAATTTTAAAAAAAGGGTAAAGTCTACCACTGATAACTCCAGGTCAGAAGAGAAAAATCTGCTATACATCATCAAAGAAGGGTCATAAACAAGCAATATATTATTAGCCAATATACCATATAATAGATTATGAAATAGGGAATAAGCTAATATATGATTTGTTGAATATACTTTGCTCCTTCATATCTTCAGAAAAGGGTAGAGTCTACCACTGATAACTCCAGAAAAATCTGCTATACACCCTCAGAAAAGGGTCATACACACGCAAGATATTATTAGCCAATATACCACGTAATAGATTATGAAATAGAAAATATGCTGATATATGACTTGTTTAATACATTTTCGTTTCTTCGCATCTTCAGAATTACCCTTTCCTTCCTCGTATCTTCAGAAAAGAGTAAAGTCTACCACTAACACATAAAAGAAAGAAAGAAAAAACTAACTATTGATTATTGGTGTAGAAGAGTTAAGCTATTGTGTATGAGGTGTATTATTTCTTTAAATAGCATTATATAGTAAAATTCATGACAGACGTGAAATTCATATTTTAGAACTAACGCGGCGCTGCGACGATTTTAGACGCATTTTCTCGAAATCAGGCCACTGTGCAATTGTGGCTACGGTGCGGATTGCTCTGAATGTATTTTCAAACATTAAATATATTAATTTTATTCTAATAAAACGGAAAGGGGAAATTTGAAGCCCCCGACCGGGTTAGAACCGGCAACCTTTGTGTTAAATTTCAATTGATTTCTTTGTAAAATTTTTATTAATCGTACTAAATGATTGCGTGACTGTACAATAGTAGTTGTGTGAATGAGCTAGGAACAATTATTGCCAAGTACTTGCTCTCAAATATTTAAATGTCATGAATTTATAACTAATCATTTTCAGAAAGCTCACTTTATAGCCGTACCTTCCTCCTTTTAATACCTTTATATTCGGTGCCCCATGTTTATTTATATTTCGTGATAATGCAATTTCAACCCTATACCAAGGGGACCCTCTCGCAAATTCTTAGGGTGGCGAGAAAACATTAACATCTTTTCAAGCGCCCTCATACGTGGCACATAGCAGAAAATATTAAATTCATATAGTTACATTAAATTTTATTAAAATATTTAACATAACTCATTGGTTGCTCCAAATGTTGCCATGCTACAGTATGATAAGATATTAGTGTTCGTCCGTCCATTTACTTAACCAGAGATGCGCGCAACTGCAAAGTTACACAAGAAGTATCGCAGTATCAATTCGTCAAACCATTCGGCGTTTACCGGCTAGAAATGATGCAGCTTCAAACATTTAAAACAGAGCAAACGATGTCTCATCAAACTTTCTTAACAATTTGCACAACGTCTTCGTCATTCAACACGTGATCCTTGCCGACCTTCTGCGGTTGATGTTTCACAGAACTACCCCATACCAAACCACTAAAAACCAGAACAAATTAGACTGTTACTTAATGCGTGGCATATATTACGAACTATTTGAATTCCTTTGCAATCGATCGATGAAGTTTATTGCAAAAATCCTCAACCGTTGTGCGTTCGGAGTGCAAGACAATTGGGGAATTGTAATCAGGCAGCTGTCCTTTAGGCTTTGTGTATATTCGCACCAGCTTCAGGTACTCCCACATCTTCTCCAGCAAATCATCGAAATTCCACCGATGATGCGCCGAAATCGGCACACAGTGCGGTATTTTGTAAATCACGTCCAATTCCTCGATGCTAATCTGATCTAGAGAAAAACGTTTTTATCTATGTGGGTTGGGAGTAGTGTGCGTTGACAATTACCTATCTTATTGAGTAAGTAAATGCACGGTACGTAGATGCGATTGCCCTCGATGACATCGATGAGGTCGTCGCTGGTGGCGTCATAGCGTAACGTGATATCGGCGTTGTGGATCTTGTATTCGGAGAGGATGCTTTTCACTGTGTCGGCGTCCAGTTCCGACTGCGGCACCATCGCGTTCAGATTCACGCCGCCCTTGTCCTTTTTGCGGAAGGCGATGTTCGGCGGTTGCTTGTTCAGCCGCAGCCCGAAGCCTTCCAGCTCATGCTCGATGAGCTTCTTGTGGCCGAGTGGCTTCAGCACGTCCAGCACCATGAAGATGAGGCTGCACGTGCGTGCCACTGCTATCACCTGTCGACCACGCCCTTTGCCATCTTTGGCACCTTCAATAATACCAGGCAAATCCAACAACTGCAAGTAATTTAAGATTTTTAGTCGAAAGAAAAATGTTTAAAGAAGAAAAAGTAAGATAAAGACGCGTGAAAAGTACTAACAAATTAAGTTAATTTATATATCTTATATAGAATTTGTCAATTTTAGTGTGGAGTTGAATTATATATTTGCAATAATTTTTCCAATCTCATTCACACAACTATCATACAGTCTTATTTAAACGACCCCAGACTAGCTAGCATTGACATATTGTTGTGTGTGTGTGTGTGTGTGTGTGTGTGAATGTTTTCTAATATTTTATGTAGAATCAAGGATTGTATGGTTTCAAGTTTAGATTATTTTTATTCCGCTATTGCACCAGATTGTTCATAATGTTTATTACTGCATAGCGTGGGAACGCATGATCCCAAAGGGTTATTTAACGAAATATTTACTTAGTGTGTCTGTTCATTTGGAGGTATGTTTAGAACATACGTGTGCTTAAAGTTTTTGTAGCGGTGTAAGGGTAGGTTGTCTTTTAAATGTCGATGTTCAGTGTAAGTCTTTGCTTGCTTGTTTGTGTATTCAATATTAGGGTAAGAAGTCAAGAGCTTAATGGCATCATGGTAATGTTTAGTATAGAATTGTTTTTAAGAAAATGTATTCAAGCCATATATTTCCTGCTACGATTATGTGTGTGTGTGTGTGTAACTCTGAAAATTAATGCGTTGATGCCATATGCACACGAATGGTAGTTCATCTTCCCTAGAATTGTATTTGGTAGGGATAATATGTAAGCTTGTTTTGGGTTTTGAAAAATATATTCAGTCTTGGTAGACTTTGGTTGAGTTAGAGTTTCGACAGCGGTGACATTAACTCCCTCGTTAAGGTACCCCAGCCAAGTGGTTGCTTTTCTATGTGTATTTCGTTCTCTAAAGACAAAGAAGACTAGGCCCACTGGAAGACCAAGGAAGAGATGGGAGGATGAAGTAAACCACGACATAGTACAGATCCTCAAAATAAGAGGATGGAAGAAAGTTGCACATGTCAGGATAAGGAAGGCCAAGGCTCAAGCTGGGCTGTAGCGCCATGATAGAGAGAGAGAGAGAGAAAGTTAAAGTCACATAACTTGATTAAAAACGCCAATACTGAAAATTCTTGCATGTGAACATACATAGATTAAATGGCCTATCTCATAAAATATGCATGAATTGTATCATTATAGTATAAATATACTAAAAAAACAAATCAAGTGGCTTTAACTTAGCGAATGTAAGAATTCGTGTTGTTCTGTCTGTAGTAGGTTGGCATTTCGAGTACAGCCTCCACTGTGAGTCGGTTGGATAAAGGTGAAAAACCTATTGAAGTTGAGATTCGAATTTATATATAATTGCATAATTGGTAAGGCAGGAGCGGATAATGGGCCGTACCTGCAACCCAGGGTATGAAAAGGTACAGGTTATCGGGAGGAGGCCCTGGTACTTTGGTGATAGGGACAGAAGCGGAAGTGATATGGCATTGCTGACAAGGGCCAGGTGTGGCTCGGAGGAGAGAACCAGAAAGGTCTAGATGGTGCAGGAATACAAGAAATGTGCATTTTGTATGACGGGGGTGGACACATGGAAGCATCTGGCAAGGGACTGTGCAGAACTCAAACAGGCATGGTTAGGGTCCCAAGGAAGAGGAAGGAATATTAATTATTATAAAGGGGGGGGAGGGCTGGTTGTCATCACAAAAATTTGTACCATTTGAAAGTAGAAGAGGAAGAGAACAGTTTTTTCTTTGTTTCAGCTTGCTAGCTATTATGACATTTGCTGATAAAAAATCTAAACCAAAATGTGTTTTAAAAGTGCGATTTGAGTGAACCGCACAAATATTTTAGACGCACTTTGAACAACTCGCAGCGGCCAACACTTCAAAACATGGCATCTCACTATTTAATTTATTGACATTTATATCATGCATGATATTTTGGGGATTACTTATAGGAGAGATACACCTATATTATTTGCAATTAATAAATCTACTAGCAACACTCAATTGGCATTTATGCACTGTCAAATATTTTGTTATTTGTATAGTGAACATTTCCAAATTAATTCCTACATGCATGAAACACTTAATTAGTGAGAGTTTTAATTAGTTAAACTTAAATCATGGTAAATCAAATATAGCGAAAATGAGTAATAAACGGACCTGAATCTTAGCACCCTTGTATTTAATACAACCAGGAACGGTTGTCAAGGTTGTGAACTCGTAAGCAGCGACTTCAGAGTAGACACCGGCGAGAGTACTCAACAAAGTCGACTTTCCTACGGAGGGAAAACCTACGAAGCCGACTCGAGCGTCACCAGTTTTGGCGACGTCGAAACCTTCGCCGGTGCCACCACCGCCACCCTTAGGCGTGATCAATTCACGGCGTAGCTTTGCGAGACGGGCCTTCAGCAAGCCTAAATGACCAGCTGTCGCCTTGTTCTTCTGCGTGCGGGCCATCTACGAGCAGACATAGGTTAGGTGACAGTGCACCGAGGAAATGCGCTCTTAAAGATCTTACCTCCGACTCGATGGCCGCGATTTTCTCCAGTATCGTGCTCATTTTCCCTGCTTGCAGCTAGCACACTCGGCTGCAATTTTGTGCAACAATCAATTCACAGAAATTTATTCAAACACAGCTCGCAACAGACCACATGCGCGTGTTGACTCGCGAAGATTTTGTAGTAGGCGAAAGTGGGGCTAACTATAGGCAACACGTAGCGCGAGTTTTACTTCGATTCTACAACGCCATCTGGTGAACAGTACTTGACCTAAATAGCAAATTAATAGGCAACCAACGTTTAAAAATTAAATTTTAAAATATTAAAATATGTAAACATATTGCTAGGCATATCTAAATTTGAAAGAAACGTCATTTTTCCAGCAATTAACGCAATTTTTCAGTTACTTTGTAATTTTCTATAATTTTTGATTTAAATTAATACAATTCGGTAATGTCAGATTAGGTTGCTTTTTCTGTCAGATATAGGTTGAATTTGTTGATTTTGTTTGTATTAGTTAAGGTTGGTTTATTCACTGGATTGGCAAGGTTCTAATTTGGTTAGATTGGTTGAATTGACTATGTTGGATACGTTTTTAGGTTGTTCATGTAAATTAGGTTGTTCATGTTATTTAAATGTATTAGGTTCCCTTTTTTTCATCCCTCACTCTGTTGGAAGAAGTCTGCCGATGCGCAGGTTTCAGGTTGTTCCGGTGGTTCAGGTGGCTTAAGTTGCTCGCTTTTTAGCTGCCTTAGCTTGTTCAGGTTCTGCAAGTAGCTCATGTTGTTCAGGTTGTTATTGTTGTTTGGGGTGTTCAAGTTGTTCAGTCTGTTCAGTCTTTGGCCAGTTTGTTCAGCTTGTTCCGTGTGCTCAGTTTGAAAAATTTGTTCAGTTTGTTCAGTTTGTTCTTCAGGTCGTTAATATAGTTCAAGTTAAATAGCGTGTTCAGATTGCTCCGATTCATCAGGATATTCATGTACTTAAGGTGGGCAGGTGGTCAGGTTGTTCAAGTTGTTGAGCTGATTCAGATTGTTAATGTTGTTCAGATTTATCAGATTGTTTAGTTTGTTCGTGTTGTTCATATTCTTCATGTTGTTCATATTGCTCAGGATGTTAAATCATCGTGAGTTGCGAAAAGTAACAATTTTTGGACTTGTCACTCCCCCCACTAGCAACCAAGATTCAGATCGTTCAGGTTATTCAGTTGGGCAGGTGGTTAAATGGTTCAGGTTGAACAGGTTGTTTAGGTTCTTCAGGTTGTTAATGTTGTTCAGACTGATCAGGTTTGTTTGGTCATGTTAGATTGTTCAATTCTATAGTTTTAAAGTTACATTGTTTGAATCCATCCCCCCCTTTTTGCAGAATAGTGCGAATATTTTAAGTCGTTCAGATTCTTCTGATGGGTTGGTGATTCAGGAGATTCAAGTTGGTTAGATTGGTTATGTTGATTGGGTTGGTTAGGTTGGTTAAGTTTGTTAGGTTGGTTAGGTTGTTTAGGTTGGTTAGGTTGGTTAGGTTGGTTAGGTGGGTTAGGTTGGTTAGGTTGGTTAGGTTGGTTAGGTTGGTTAGGTTGGTTAGGTTGGTTAGGTTGGTTAGGTTGGTTA